>PVLD010031955.1:0-15185 GCA_004027595.1 Dinomys branickii
ACAGTTTCTTCCTAAGTCTCTAAATTCCCTGGTCTAGGCTCAAACTTGGTGAGCCCCCTAGGTTGTTGCCAAGATTACAGGTTTATGTCCCATGCCTGGTAGGGGCCCAACGCTCTGTAAAGGAAGGCAGCAAAACTTGGACATTTGACAACCTAAAATGCTCAAAAGTATCAAGAAGATAGGAATCATGGCCCTGAGAAAAGCAAGGAAAACAAAATAGATCCAGAAATTATAATGATAGAATTTCAGCATATACAAACCTTGCGGCAGTTATTATAATTAAATATAATGAGGAAAGGATAGAAGCAAAAGTGTAAAACAGACCATTTAGAGCTGAAAATGCAGCTGAACTTGTACCTAGACTATGTAAGGATATTTTTATAGTTCAATAGCAAGAAGATAACCCAACTAAAGATGGCGCAAACATTTGAACAAACTTTGCAGAAAACAAAGTAGATGAATGACCAGTAAGCGAGGGAAACAATGTTTTTTAGCATAAGATACATTCAAATAAAAACTATGGTTAAATAGTCCTATATACATACTGCAACATCTGGGACACACATTTACTGCTGCTGCTGTACAGTGGCATAGCCACCTTGGAAAACTGCCACTTTTTAAAATGTTCAACATAACTTCTATACAATGAAGCAAATTCTATAGGCATCTATACAAGAGAAGTAAAAATGTATGTCTGTATAAGATTTATACATTAATGTTCATTGAAGATTTATTCAGAGTACCCCCAAATGGACAAACCCCTGTATCTGAAAACATCAATAGTTGTGATGTGGAATATTACAAGCAGTAACAAAGATGCTTTGGAACATCCAGTATGCTTAGGAACATGAATGAATTTCAAAAACATGTCTAACATGAAAAATGTTAGACACTGTATATTTCCTGTCTGATTCCTTTTGAATTCCAGAATAGGCAACACTGACATATAGTGATGGAAAGCACATTATTGTTTTCAGGGAGTGGGAGATACTGGGTTATCTGTAAAGTAGCAGAAAGAGATTTTGGGGGTGTCAGGGTTTATTTTTTGCTATATCAATTATGCAAGGATATATTTGTCAGAACACATTGAACTTGACAGTTAAATAGGTAAATTTCACTGTATGAAAATTCCTCTTTACCACCATGAATATAAAAGACAACAGTAACAGTGAAGAACTGACCTCCCTAGAAACTGACCTCCCTAGGAGTTGTCAGTAGGTAGCTGAATTTGAGACTCGCTGCTTCAAAAGCCTCTTGTCATCAGCCTCTCCAGTTTCACCTCATGCTTCTTCCTTCAGCATCCTTCTGTGCTCTGGCCAGAACCCCCCATAAATTGCATGCAGCTCCCAGAACTGCTTCCTCTGTTTGTTTCCTTTTACAAACACGTTCCATTTGCCTCATGTGTTTTAACTCCATAGCCTACTTTTCCTCACAGACCTTCTTGGTGGCCCTTTATGTGCCACCTACCTTTGTCCCTCTACATGTTTTGTCAGGGAACCTCCTGGCTGGTTAGTCTTTGTCTCTGAGGATTCTTCTTCGTAATGAAAGCCTTGTAGGTCCAGCGCCTGCATTTCATCTCTGTCCTGGGGTACAGTGAGCTGGGGTGCAGGTGCCTCCTGGATGTGAATGAATGAGTGAATGAGGAGAGGCCCACAGGTGAAGCCAGGTGGAAAGGATTTGGGAGGGGAGAAACAAAAGAATCAATAGAGGGCATATCAAGAAGACTTGGACAGTAGGCTTAGACTCTCCTTTATAGGCTGCTGAGTTTACAATGAGCCCTGTGGACATTTACAAGGAAGGGGTTTTGGAATTTGATGTCAAAGTGACAACACAGTGCTCCCCACCCCATACCTTATGTATTAAAAATTCTTATTAAGTAACTGGGAAAAGGAAATTAATTTTCTATCATTGCTGGCTGATTTTGATCTCAACTCATTTAAGGGCCGATCCAGGAATCTTCTCAAACCAGAGAGGGCTTTATCCCAGAAATCATTAGTGATGTGCCTTGTGAGCTCTTGCTTTTGCAAGAACCTCTGTGTGTGGTGTGTTTAGGAAAGCAAAGGCATCCATGTAATGTCGCCTTCCTCTCTGGGTACAGTCTGCCATGCCAGGATCAGTTTAATTGCTGGATGTATGCATTTGACTCCTGTTAATTTGTTGTGATAAGAACATTTAACATGAGAGCCACACTCTTAATAGAATTTTAAATGTGTACCACAGTGCCTGTTAACTGTATTGTCAACTGTAAGCAATAAAATGTCCCCAATACAATGTACTACAGCAGGTTGCTAAATAGTATTCATCACATCTAATTAGAACATATAGCTGCTGAATATACAGCAGCTCCCCACTTGCACCTTCCCTACCCGCTTGTGACTACCATTTTACAGTACTTTCTGATTCTGAGTTTGACTCTTTTACATCTTTCATGTGAGTAGCATCATGTGGTCTTTATTCTTCTGTGGTACTATATTACATACTTCCCTTGACATGTGAGGGGTGGTCAGAATCTACTGTGAGTGTTTAAGTTTAAAAAATTACTACATGAAAGTGTTTAGAAATCCAACTGATTTTGTATCCTGTAGCTTTACTGAACTCATTTGTTTATTCTAACTTTTTCTCTGGAGTTAATAGTTCCTATGCATAAGATCATGATATCTGAAAATGAATAATTTTACTTCTTTTCTATTGATTTGGATACTTCTATTTCTTTTTTATTTTAAAAATAAAGGAAGAAAGTGTATTAACAAATAGACATCCATTTACAAGATAATGTAAGAACAGTACAAATAAAACAATAATAATTGTTAATTGTTGTTGTACTAGGTATTGATATCTTCAAAGTGGTTTCTTGGGAAAATAAATAGAGACATGCAATAATGATCAAACAAGTAATCCTTAACCGTTCCTTTCAGTAAAGCGATAGAAGACAGTAGTATGACTGTTAGCTATCCTGTATATACATACATACATGATTTCCCCTTCTTCCCTTCTGCTTTCCCACACCCCAGTTACCCATTACTTTTGAGCATGTTCCTTTCAGTTCACAATGTCTATCATACCTCCAAGTTTTTATTTACTCTTTCAGGTTCTTGCACTAGTGAGACAATACATTGCTTACACATGCAGGTCTGATTTATTTCACTTACGAGTATAGTCTCTAGTTGTGACCATTTACCTATAAAAGCCTCAAGTTTATCTTTCTTTATAGCTGAGTAAGATTCCATTATATAAAAGAATCACAGCTTTTGTATCCAATCCTCAGTGGATGGACATTTGGGTTGCTTCCACAATTTAGCAATTACATATTATGCCACTATGAACATAGGTGCATATATATCTCTGTGATACGATGTTTTCAGATCTTCTGGGAAAGTACCTAGAAGGGGAATAGCTGGGTTGAATGGGACCTCTAGACCTAGTTTGCTGAGGAATCTTAAACTGATTTCCACAGTGGTTTCACCAGTCTGCATTCCCACCAGCAGTGCAGAAGAGTTCCTATTTCTCCACAGCCTCACCAGCATTTGTTATTGGTTGATTTCTTAATGCTAGGCATTCTTACTGGGGTGAGGTGAAATCTCAATGTTGTTTTAATTTGCATTTCTTGAATGACTAATGATGTTGAACATTTTTTCATGTATTTATTTGCCATTTGTATTTCTTTATCTGTGAAGTATATATTCATCTCAGTTGCCCATTTTTGGATTGGGTCTTTGAATTTGGAGGAGCTGACGTTTTTAAATTCTTTATATATTCTAGAGAGAAGACCTTTGTCTGAGGGACAGTCAGCTAAAATTTTTTCCCAATTTGTGGGTTTTCATTTTACTCTACTGGTGATTTCTTTAGATGTGCAGAAACTTTTCAGTAGGATGAGATCCCAGTTGTTGATTCTTTGAAGTATTTCACTGCCAGTTTGGATTTTGTTCATGAACTCTCTGCCTACCCCTATGTCTTCAAGGTTTTTAGCTACTTTCTCTTCCAATACATTTAGTGTTTCTGTGTTGATACTGAGATCTGTGATCCATTTGGACTTGAGTTTGGTGCATGGTGATAGACTTGGGTCTATTTTCAGTCTTTGGCAGGTGGCAAACCAATTTTTTCCAAATGTTATTATCTTATGTAACTACTGTAAAATTATTAAAGCTGGGAAATTAATGTTGACATACTACTTTTAATGAATTATAAACCTTACTAAAATTTCACTAGTTGTCACACTGTTATCTGCATTCTAGTTTTTAGGTCGTCTCTGTTGTCTTTCGTCTTCCTTAGTCTTCCTTTTTCTTGGAGTGGACAGTCGTGAAGAGGACCAGGTGGTATTTTTTGGAATATGTCTCCATTTTGGGCTGTCTGGTATTTTCTTATGGCTCAGCTTGCTAAGCTGAAGAGTTACTAGATTTCCTTTTGTGATGGATATGCAAGGGGATTCTTACCCTTAGCCATTATCATTGTAGTGTTTGCCACGCAGTGATTTTTCTGTTTCCAACCTTCCTCTTACATTCATTTGTGGCAATTCTACCATAGGAAAGTGATGTTTCTTTCCTCCACTTTTTTTTTTCCTAGTATTGGTACAGTCATGAATATTTGTCTTATTCTCTAGATTAGAATCCATCAGAACCATTTATTTATTTTATCAGATTATCCTGGTCGTGACCACTGAGCTTTCCTCCTTGTGAAGATATAGGTTTCCTGTGTTTTCTTCCAATAAAGAAGGGCTTCCTCCACCCCTATGCTCAGTGTTGGTGTGTGAATTTTCTGGAGAATATTATGTTATGAGATAGCTTTGTATTCTTGGTATTAGTATTCTTAGATAGCTTTGTATTCTTGGTATTAGTATTCTTAGATAGCTTTGTATTCTTGAGTTAGTATTATAAGTCCTTCATCTGAGATTCAAAAATCTACACTCCTTCCCTGGCCCTTGTTAGGGCCTTAAGGTTACGGTGTATAGTTCCTGGGCTGTGTAGTTCCCTCCACTTTGTTGGTTGTCTTACCAAGGCTGGCCCATCCATCCTCCTTCATTGCTTATGTTTTAACTTCTGGCACTGGAGAGCAGCTGCAAGTGGGAGAATGTCTCTTTTTCCCACTTCTCTTTCTCTTTCTGATTCGATTTCCCTACTTGTGATGGAAAGAATTATGGTGGCTGCACTTGTGTGGGAAACATTTGCACTCCTGTGATCTTGTGTGGGAATTAATTACAGCTACAGAGTCAGTAGTACTGAGTCTCGTGTGTGCCCTTCTCATTATCTCCTCTCTGCATGGTCTTACTCTGATGCATCCCAGCACTACATACTGTCTTTCTATCTCATATAGGGAAGCTGCCATCCTGATTAAGAAGCTTTAAATAATCATAAATATCTTTTGCATCCCCTTTCCAAGAATTTGCTATATATTTGCTATTTGTTTTGTGTTCTAGAAGGTAAAAAAGAAGAAAAATGTACCACACTTTACTATTTAGGACAGTGTCTAGGCCCGGTCTAAGAAGGCACTGGGGTTCTATCTTTGGTAACATCTTGTGCCCCTTTTCCTGTAACAGGAGAGGGAATGGGACCCAGAATATGCTTTCTGGGAGAGATGGGTCACTTGTAGCTCTTAAGGCTTCTGAATTCATGGTTCCAAGCATTTAGATATACTTGTGTGAGAAATGATTGCCCAAGGGGGCAGGATTTGGGGACCACATGGTTCTAGGAATATTCCAGTCTTCAGAGCTTCTGTGTCCATGTTATGGGCCACTTGGTGGTCACAGAGCTATGGCTCTGACTTTTAAAAGACTCAAATGGCCTTTCACCTTATCCAGTCAGTGGAGTGGGGAGTGAGTCCTTAAGCCACATCTCTCTTTCAGCATTGAGGCCCTTATCACTTGTCTACTAAGGAAGCTATGCTGGGAGCTCATCTTCTCTCTCAGTTCCTTAAGCATGGCCATAGAGGCTTTGCATCTGGAGCTTTGTCCTAAGCACAGTTTAAGGTCAGAATGTAGCAATCAAGGACTGCCTTCCTGACTTCCATCTAGTCAGCGTGAAGGACAGGGTCCAGAACAATCTGGCAGTGAAACACTGTGCTGAGGAAGAGGGATGCTTGCAGGCCCCTTCTTTCCTGCGGGCAGGGCCATGTGGCCACCTGGCCTTGGTGCCGTGCGACGTGCATCGTGTTTCTTCCATTCTGTACTCCGAGCATAGGCCGGTTGCTTCCTGTTACTGCTTCCCTAATCCTGGCTCCTTTTCCCTTTTTCTTCCCCTTCACTGACAACTGCGGTGCTGCGGGTTCTGGGAACCAGGAAGGGTGTCCCAGGCCTCCGTGAGGACCAGTGAAGGGCACTGAGTTCTAAAGCTTGCACGAGATACTCCATGAATGAACAGAGGAATTCCAGTGACGCGGGACAGAGAAAAAGGGCAGATGGCTGCCTGGGTGGGCAGTAAGAGGGCCTAGGATGGAGGTTAGCTCTGTCCTTAGGCTAGCCAGCCCGGCCCACAGAGTAGACAGAACCCCACTATGTACACTGACCTCTTTGTACTCTAGTTGCAGCCCAGGCTAGGGTGAGAAGCTGCAACTTCTGAGAGCTTCAGGGCCTTTGTTTGTGGCTCTGAGATTCATTCTGCCAACTACACAGGAGGCTGAGTGTGAGTTTCTTGGCTTTTGGTAGGTTTCTTGTATGAGTTCATTCTCTGAGAGAGCCCAGGACTCTTGCATTCTTCAGTTAAAGAGGAGCTACTGCCTCTGGTTTATGCAGTGTTAAAAGGGACCTTGTACTGATGAACCAGAAAAGTTCTTTATTGATACTTATATCTCATGGAACTCAAGAGGAATTCTTGCCCAAGCAGTGTACAAACCAGAGCTCTTTGCCTCCCACTCTCCCTGCCAGCTCTCTGGGGGCCTCAGGATCCCGAGGTACCCTGTGAACACAATGATAGCAGGCCCTGCTCTGAGCTTGTGCTCTGCTGATAATTGTCTTCTGATGAAGATTGGAATTATTTGGAGCTTAGGTAACAGTTCCACTGTGGGACATCTGCTGTCCTCTAGTGCCTGTTACACCTGAGGAATGAGTTGCAGAGGGATTTAAAGAGGAGGAGGCTCTCCCACCTGGTGTTGGGTGAATTTTTGATCTGTATGATGAAGAAAAAGGCTAAAAGTATCTTGAGGATTCAGTGGGAGAGTCCTGACTGTGCCTTTTAGGGGGCTGGCACTGTGCAGACTCAAGTGCTCATAGCCTGGCGTTACTGTTGCTCTTGTTTCTGGCCCTGGGGATGCCCAGGGTTTGGTGATTAGGCAGAGTGTCTCTGTGACCCTTCTTCCGACTGCGTGTGTCAGTTTTTAGAGACTACGAGGCTATAGGAGGAACACATAGTTAGCATACTTCCCTTCCTTAATCATTTCTGCTGACATAGACATTACAGTACTCCTTTGTAAGTTACAGTATTAGCTATCTTAGTCTTGAGAGTGAATACATCTTAGGTGAGTGCAATTAGAAATGCACATTTAGCTCACAAAGAGTAATTTTCTCTTTTGCAGCTCTGCATTAAAAAAAAAATCTGTAGGACTGTAAGTTTTCCATCTGTAATAGGAACTTATTCTCCAAGAAGCTAGAGGTTGGAATCCTCTGAAAGCCTTGAATATCAGTGCTGTTTCTTTTGTTTGTTCATTTGGTAAATGTTTACGGACCTCCTCTGGGCAGCAAGTCAGCCTCTGTGCTAAGCTTAGAGGGCTCCTCCCCTGGAGGAGCTCCTGGGGTAGCCCGGCAGGTGGACAGTGGTGATATCTGGCTCAGAGTGTGTCATGTTCAGTGGGACATCTGAAGGAGGATAGAGGCAGGATTAAATTCTGCCAATGGAAAGCTGTGGAACTCATATAGAGGAAGAAACTCCTAACCCAAAAGATATCTAGGATGAGTTCATGTTCTCTAAAATTGAAGAATGCATTTTAGGAACAACGGAGGTTAAGAGCAGAATGTATTTATTGAGGGAAAGAAAGCTTCTGTCTGAGAGGGACAGAAAGGGGGCTCAAGTGGGGTGCCCAGGAACCTGTCTTTTCTAGGAATTGTTATAGACCAAATCAATGAGGTGAGGCAGGTCCAAGGTGGAAAACAGGGGACCTTGCTAGGTGGGCATGGGCTGGGACAAAACTATGGTCAACCAGTAAGATTACAAGTATAATTGTTCAGATAAAGTTAATTAAATTGGGGTCAAATGGGGAAGGGAGTTACATAAGAAGCAGACATAATACAGAACAGGGGCCTTTCCTGTAGGGGGTCGGGTTAGTGACTCTTCCTGGCTTTTTCAAGGTGATCGCTACCTATTTAGAATATCAATCCCTGAGGCCCATCCCCAGGGAAATATGTGGGCACATCTGTTTAGTCTTTAGTCCATGGCTGGAGGTGTCTTGTCTTCCCCACAGTTGTAAGGTATCTCATCCTCTGCACTGGCTTCTTTGAAGGCCTGGCCCTGTCTGATTGCCTATAATATTTTTAATATTTCTATCTATCTCAGAACTAGTTGGGCAAGTTACAAATCCAGGCTATAGAGGGCAGTGGTCAAGGGTGATACATTGGGAATCAGTGCCAAAGAGTAATTCCATGTCCTACTCCCTTTCAGTTTGTACTTTTGAGATACTGTGTTTCAGTTGCTTCTGGCCGAGCAGTGTCTGGCATGAGGCAGGTGCTCAACAGATGTCTGCTGAATAGTGGAGGTGTGTGGGTCTTTACTGGCTTGCTGTGAAGCAGTGGAAAGGGGGGTGGCATTTGTAGTGCATCTTAGTTTGTCCATCAATACAGGGGCATTTCTAGCATGGGCAGGGCTTGAGGGGGCCTCACTAATGAGGCCTTTATGTGGACTGAGTTTCGAAGGACTGAGATCCATGCAGGTGTAACGTAATCTGCTTACCCACTGTGCTGGGGTAGAGTGCTAGCCTTACTGTTGCTAAGTGGGCTTTTCCCTATAGTCTTATAGAATTAAAGGTACAAGTGCAATCACCTGCACTGCAGAGCAGATCAGAAGACCACAGCCATACCCAAGGAGCAGGCCTCACAGCTCTGGGCAGCCTGGTAGGGTTGTAGAGGCAATGAGCACATGGGTGCAGCCCATGTGGCCCATTCTTTTCCCCATCCCATCAGTTTAGGAAGTTGTCCTGACCTCCACATTTCCATCATAGTGGTTCTCAAATTGTGGTCCCTGGAGCAGCACCTTAGCAACCTGGAATCTTCTTAGAAATGCAAATTCTTGAGAGAGGGAAGAGGAAAAGAAAAAGAATTAAGATGTGTTTTGTACAGTGCCAAGTCCCCATGATTAATGTAACCTTTATGTATTGCAAACATGTGCTAATAAATATTTTAGAATATTTTTAAAAATGTAATTCTTATTTGTCATTTCACCTGAAAATCAGAAACATTGGCTTAAACTCCACCAACCTTTCATTAAACTAGCTTTCCAGGTGATTCTGAAGTAAGCTCAGGGAAAGCTTCCCGATCAGTCCATGTGCTGTGATTATATTGTTGGAGGGTCACAATATTGCTTCCCCAGGCCTCTGGGTGGTCAAATGAGGAGATGACTTTCGGGGAAGGAGGAGCAACAGGGTTCCCTTACTTTTCAGCAAGCCTCAGTTTTCGTACCTTTAAAGTGAGACTAATGAGCTGTTTTCCTATAGGAGTAAATCTTAAACCATAGAACTGAATTCAGGGCGTCATGGATACTCATTACAAGGCACTTTCCTTATCCTCTTTTCTGTTGGCCTACATTAGGGGATCCTGCAAGTTCACAGAAATGGAGAAGCAGTTTATAGACAAGAGGAAGAAATTCCAGATGCTGTTTGCCTTTTACTTTTGAGACAAAAGCCCACCAGAGGACTTCAGTAGCCCTTGGGAACTCTCAGATACTCCGTTTTCATCTTGAGGGGATGAGGGATTTGATGTCCAAGGAGGACATAGGGTAGAAGGGCTCCAGCTTTTGCCCCATGTGCCAGTCAAGCTGAAACATACTTCTGTGAAGCAGCTATTGGATTGATTCTGTTGCAGAGATAAAGGAGCAGAGGCTCTGGGAGAGCAGATGTTTATCCAGGGCTGCCTAGGCAGAAGGAGCCAGCAATACACTTGCTGATATGGTACACAGAAAGTTTCTGTTCTCTGTTTAAACAACATGGGTTAGCAGAGTCATTTATTTTTTTTTATTTTTTAAAAAATAAAAGCACAAAAACATATTAACAAACACAAATTAGCATAAAAGATAGTACAATCAAGACTGATTTACAGACAAGGTGACATGGACTCAACAGTGGTTGTTGCTTTACCTACTGATATCTTCGAAGTGTATATATATGAACACAGATACAGACATGCAAAATTGGTCAGACAATTAATCCTCTCAACAACAGAAAAACACAAAAAACAAAAAACCAAAGACAAAAAAAAAACCCACCAATAGTTGCTGCTTTGCATATTGATATCTTCGAAGTGTGTGTTCAGGATAACACATACAGACATACAAGATTGATCAAATAACCCATCATCAATTATTCCTTAGCATTAAGTGATATAATACAATAGTAGAACCATGATAGCCCTCCTAGCAGAGTCATTTAATAATGGAAAAGATCAGCAGAAAGAAATTAAATCAAGAGCCAGCTATTGCAGAGGAAGTGAGTCTTGTGAGGTGGTAGACTTTGTGAACCTGCTAGCCTGTAACCTGCAAGCCCTCCTCTGGCCTTGGCCAAGAGATCAATCCTGACTCTCCATGGGGTCTCTGCTGAGGAGGTGAACAGGAAGACAAAACAGGACGATGAGGGCTAGAGTCCAGCTAAGGTTTGTGAAGACTGTATCCAGGGATTGGTTCTTTAATACTAACTGAGTCCCAGTTAGCTGAAAAAGGGGGTGCTGATGTCCATGCTGGAGTCTTTATTGGGGAGACTAGGAATCTTTAGAAAACAGTGGCTGGACTATTCTTGGAGGATGTGTGTGCTCAGCAAGTAGCTACTGCGTACACTTCACACATTGTTGGTTGATTGTCTTTAAAATCAAAGCATACTTGCTTTGTTAATAATTTCCCAATGTTTTAATTTGAAATATTTCAAACATGAAGTTGAAAAGAGTAACATAATGAAAATCCACTCCCATTCTCTTCTAATCTCTTTTCTCTTTCTGTTCGTATATGTTATGTTGCAAACACATGTGTGCATGTGCACTTGTACACAGTCTCTTTTGTGTGGCCCATTTCAAAGTAAGTCACAGACTTGATAGTACAGTGTTATCTCAGTTCATGAACTCTTTTGTTTGCAAGCAATTTGGTTCACAAACAGAAGCATTAGGCAAAATTTTGTTTTTGTTTGCAAACTCTGCATCAGTTGACAAGGCCATCTTTACCTCACAAATACAAACATGACTATCTTTTCCAAAATCTTAGAAAAATTAAGTTTGTAAACTGAGGTACTACTATACCTCTACTTAAATATATCTTCACACACCACCTGACAAGCACTTCTCTAAATAACCACTACCTTGCCCATTAATTTTGACTTTGGTCTAATGATGTTATCTAGTATTCATTCTATATTCATGTTTCCCCAGTTATCCCAAAGTATGATGTGTTGATCATCTTTTCCCATGTTAGTACTATCTGTGGATATTGGGATTATGTTTCAAGCAGGACCATCAAGCTTCACTTTGTCAAAGGGACCATTAGCCACTTTCCGAGAAGCATTGTTGTTACTTACTGTGGTCATGAGTCCCTCCACCATGCTGTAATTGTTGTGGGCAGATTTGGTGGAGGGCTTGAGTGGTAAGCACTTGGTGATAGATTGGGTGTTTCCGACAATCTTGAAGGAGTTTTCATTCTGCTGTGGTTCTTTCTTCTTATATACATGGAGTTATTGGGAGAGAGGAAGAGATGGTAACTCCTTTGGCTCCACTCTTTGGGTGAGTCTCAAAGTTCTCAAGGAAGCTGTAGATTCTATAACATACTCAACATTAATAGCACCCTATTTCATACTAATGATTTTGTTCCTGGAAGATGAACATGGGTTTTCCATTGATCACAGAGTTCCTGTATGCAGCTTTAATGGTCTCTTTAGAGTTACCACTGGAGCAATCATATTGAAACATGCAAATTGTATAGTTGTTCAATAAAGAAATCAACCAAAAAAATGTAGAAATCATTAATGGCCAGCACTGCCAATTGAAAGCAGCTATGGTAGTCAGGTGCCCAATACAGCCCAATCCAGGTTCTCTCGCCCTGCCCGCATTGCTTCCCCCATCCTCTCTCATTGACTGGTAGGTGTTTCTTCTAGTTCCTCTGGTGAAAAATCCTAGAGACATCCAGATTCTCTGCTTTCTTGCCCACTTAGTATGCAACTCTTGGCCAACTGTGACACCTCTGACTTCTCACATTTCTGAAATCCCATGTTGGTGTTCATTCCCTCAGCAGTCCTAGGCAAATCACCATTTCCTCTCTGGACAGTTATGATCCTCCTCCAATTTGACATGCTCTCTGTGGCCCCACCCCGTACAGCCCAAGCCATCTGCCAGAGAGTTCTTTAGGAAGGCACCCAGGTCAGGCCTCCATCCTACTGTAGTCAGGAGCCTGGTCCTTTGTGCATCTCATGCTGCATCCCTGGATCCTGCCTCTCAGAGCTCAT
This sequence comes from Dinomys branickii, assembly GCA_004027595.1. Lineage (NCBI taxonomy): Eukaryota > Metazoa > Chordata > Mammalia > Rodentia > Dinomyidae > Dinomys > Dinomys branickii. Next base: position 12,607 of record PVLD010031955.1, read on the forward strand.
TGCTCTCCGCTTGCACCCTGGACCTCGGCAAGGACAGTTCCTCTGCAGTTTTCCTTGTTGTAAATATTTCCCCCCAGATACGAGCAGGGCTGGCACCCTCATCTTTCATTCTGTACAAATGCCCTCATGTGGGAGGCTTGCCCTGCTGGATGGAACGGTCTCCCCCAACATGTTCTGTCCCTGTAACTTGCTGTGCTTTCTGTAATTCTTGTCTCTGCCAGACACATGTGTGCTTGCTTGCCATATGGCTCCTTGGAAAGTGTTAGGTTTCATGGGAATAGGCATGCTGTTTGTTCTGTGTGTCCCCAACACGTGGTGCATACACCTTAGCAAGTATTTGTTGAATGTATCTATCATTCTCTTAGCACACATAGAGCAATAAGGTGCAAAGGACCACTGCAGGTTGTTGGGTCCAAATCCACACTTCACAGATGGCAAAGCTGATGCTAAGATGGGAAGAATGCCTTTCCTGAGTTCATGCCTCAGTTTGGTGGGTGAACTGTGTCCAGATAAAGGCTTTCCTACACGATTCTCTGCCTATTACTTTGTCCTGTAAGCTACAAGTTTACATGGAGGAAGGGCCTCATGTTGAACCTTCCTTTATCAAAGGCTTTCAGTGTGTTTAGGATCTGCAGAGATGGCTTTTGAGGTCAGACATACTTGAGCTCTATCCTGTATTGATGAATGTGAGCAGTGTGCCTGGACCCAGCTAGGGCCAGTTCTTACTCCTGTGCTTCTCTTGCAGTATGGGAGTAGAGTGTGCCCAGCTCCCAGTGGCATGTCTGGCATGTGCTGGCCACAACATGTGCTGATGGTTAGTATTCCTCACACCTGCCCTGGCGGCAGACTAGCCTGCAGCAGCTACTTAGTTTGGTGCTTTTACTATGGGCTGCCAGGATCTTCCTGCCTATGTAATGTGTTAGTATTTCTTTGTCAATTCAACTTAAGTCATTCCATTTCTGAGGGTGTAGCATTGCTTTCTATAAATCAGCATTCTTTTAGGGTACCTGATTTCTAACATTAAAGTTTCACTTAAAAGGCCATGTGTGGGGTATAGCTTAGCGGTACAAGTGCCTGCCTGACAAGTGCAAGATCCTGAGTTCATTCTCTGGTATTAAAAAAAAAAAGAGGCCACATAGTATGGCAGAATGTTCTTCATAACTAAATGATTACAAGAGAAAATATCCTGTTTATAGCTTGTCACAGTGTATTAATGCAAGTGTGACTCTGCTAATTCCTAACCAATCTTCTGCTGCCTGATTTCATGGTAATTATATTTAGGCTTTATTAAATTGGTTAAAGAGTCTTCTCTCCAACCCATCTTCCAGCTGTGTGCACAGAAAAAGACTATCCATGCATTTAGTAACAAGTCAGGGTCAGTGTGCCATGGCACCTCGTGGAGCCTAGTCCTATTCTCAAAGGCAATGCTAGGTTTTGTTTGCCATCCGATTCCACTTCATTTACTTTTGCTCATCTCAGGGACATAACAGAATTCTGGAGGAACAACACCTTTCGAGTTATACAGATCTGGCTTTGAGCTTTGTGTCTAGATTCTTCATTTCTCTTAAGTCTTCAATAATAAGAAACTTTTAAGGTAATAATGTCTATGTAACTTTGTTATGACTTAAACTTCTTAAAGCACCAATTACAGTGCTTGGAGCATTGTTGGAGCTTAATAAAGTGGTTTCCTTTTCAAATCCATGATAAAGATGCAGTTGCTTGTGTAACTGATGAACAAGTAGTAATGACCATCTGCCCTCTGAGGCTTTTGGTATACAGAACATGCCTCCCCCTTTAGAGAGCTTTTATTCTCTAGAAAGACTGAAGTCTTGTGCTGCAATCTGGAGAATAATAGGCACCATGGGAAAGTGCCTGTGTCATGATGCCATGGGGACAGTCGTGACCCTCACTAGGAGCATGAGGTTCCCTGCTAGTGTAAGTAGGGTGCTGAAACCTGCCATGCAGCACAGAGAGGTGGGAGTGGGAAGTGCCTTGTAAATTGAAGTCTTAAGGGGGAAAATGTGTGTATTGATAAGGTAATACATCTGTTCATGTTACAGACATTAATGTAACAGGCAAAATTAATGTATGAGTCATCCACCAACTTAATTTCACAAAGCAAGTATTTATTGAATACTTGCTCTGTGCCAAATCCTGTGTTAGCTACAAACAGACATTTAAGAAAAGTAACAAAACTCAAAATCAATAGCTTCAAAGCAATAACATTAATAATCCCCTAGCAGGATATTAAGAAAAATAAGAAAGAAAAACTACAAATTACCCACATCAAAAATGAAAGAAGGAAATATCCTAGAACCCATCAAGTATAAATAGTTACCTGTTAATAAATTTGACAACCTGGATAGGAAAGGAAGAAGTAGATAGGAAAGGAAGAAGTCAAACTATCACTATTTGCAGATGACATGATGCTATACATGGAGGACCCCAAAAACTCCACAAGAAAACTCCTGGAATTAATTGACAAATTCAGCAGCATAGCCGGATACAAAGTCAACACCCAAAAATCAATAGCATTCCTGTACACGAACAACAAACAGACTGAGAGAGAAATTGAGGAA
>PVLD010031956.1:0-15178 GCA_004027595.1 Dinomys branickii
GAGGTCCAGATATCACGCGAGGGAGGTCCAGGCATCAGGCGATAGCATGTGGTTACATCGTATGATTTACAGGAAACAGAAACTTAGCTCAGAGAAAATAGAAACTTAACTCAAGATAGAAACTGAAACCAAACTCAAGGCTCTTAAGATGGCTGATACATTTTAAGATGGATGCCGACCGCAGGTCTCTCGGCAGTCTCCCACAGTAGTCTACTTAGTTCTACCCTTTCTCATGGGCGCATAATGATGTTTCAGTGCTGTTAAATTTTCATTTACCTGAATGGTAATGAGCTTGAGTACATTTCACTTCATCTGAGTGCTCTTGTTGGTACATTTTCCTATGTTCCTAGGTTGTTTGGTTTTCCTTTTAAATGAAGTACCTAATCTCTTCTCTTCCACTTTTCTGTGTTCTTTGTATGTTTCTGATCAGTTTATAGGGGTTAAATACTTTAGATAAGGTCTTTTTATCACTCACACACCTCACAGATAATCTCTCATCTGTGGCTTGCCTTTGTGCTGTCCTACTTTTAATCTTATAATGCTTACAAGTCTCTTCTTTTATGAGGGGTGTTCTTCATGTCTTGTCTCAGAATTTGTCCCTTATCCTAACCTTAGGAAAACATTTTCTGTATAATTGTGTCATCTTGCTGAACCCACAGCTGGAGTTGGCACACAAGTGGCTGCCCGACGATTCTCAGAAAGGAGTGCCCTGAACCATCTGGAAATGGGGCCACTTGGGATTCCAGAGTTGCGCTAATGCTCAGGTGATCTATCCTAGGCATTTACAAGGGGAACTTGGAACAGGCTGTGCTATCCTCATGCCAGTGAGAGGAAGGGAACACCCTACTTGGTCATGGCCACAGCAAGAGCTCAAGGGGTGAAGTTTATATGAGGGTTTAAGGAATTTGGGTTGAAGGCCAGGACCTGATTCTTTCAGTGTTTTGGGCCCAATCTGAACAGTTTTATCAGTGCCTGAAAATGTTCAAGGCCCCAGCTTGGGCTTAAGACTGCAAGGAGAACCCTGCAACTGGTTGGGTCATAAAGCAGTCAAAAGACTGATTTTCAGTTAGGACACGGAGAGCAGAGGAACTGGGGAACCCTACAGTTATTTATTTTTTCTTCTTCATAGTTTATTGTTAAATGTTTGTAATCAATAATAAATACATTTATTGTGGGGAACTGATACATATACACATCATATGTTGGTCCTTTTTACTTCTCCTTCTGCTCCCTCCCATTCCCCCTCACCCCCACCTAGTTGTTTTATAGATACTTTACTGTGTGTTCTCTCACATTAGACTTAGAATACCTGTAGCTGATTTGTGTGTATGGTAAATTTCCTTTTACCCATATAAATATCCAATAACCAAGCCAACACTTACTGAAAAGATCACCCTCCCCACCACTTTACTGTGAAAACATTGTCATAAGTCAGGTGTCTACATGTGTTTGGATTCTTTTTGTTCCACTGGACTGTCTATCTTTGTGTCAGTATCACATCATCTTAAAGTTCGTATTAATGGCATACTGTTTCTCTCAGGATGGAGAGTAGGCCACACTAACTTGCTGTGAAGTGGACATCATGATGAGCTTGGAATCCAGTGAGAAGTTCCCTACATTCTATCCTCATCACCCAATGGTCAGCATTTTACAATAAAAGCAATGTGCTATTACAGGAACTGGTGACATTTGAGGATGTGGCTGTGGATTTTACCCAGGAGGAGTGGCAGTATGTGAGCCCTCCACAGAGAACCCTGTACAGAGATGTGATGCTAGAGACCTACAGCCACCTCGTCTCCTTGGGTAAGAAGTGTCCTTGGGGGGGTGTGTCTGTTTATGATCATTGCAACCAATGGAGAGCCTTTTTTTCTCAACGTCCCCCTCTTCGCTCCAGAAAAGGCATCTTGGGAACCTGTAACTCAGATTAGATGGTTTGACTTTACCACTGTGTCAAGCAGTAGTCCCTTGTGTTGCTCTCAAACTGTAATTTCCTCTGTCTCAGGGGCTCTGAAGACCAAAGAGGTATCTGTCATTTCTCATTATCAGGGCAGCAGGTCACTAAACCAGACCTTATCCTTAAGCTGGAGATGGAAGAGCCATGCCTGGCAGAAGACAAAGTCCCAGTTTGGAGCTTTCCAGGTAAGGAGGACAGACACCAGCTCTAAGCACACAGGAGCCCAGCCTTTCACTGGGGGAGGCCATCCCACAGGGCTTTCAGGGATGTCTCTGCTGGAAGACAGGCACATGCGCATTTCATACATATGGCCAACACCTCTTCCCCTGCCCCCCATACCGTGTCACTCCTTACGCTGCTGCTCCCTAACAAGTTTCTGCACAGCTCCTTTCCTCATATATCAGGTGTCTTGTCCATGCTATCATGCCCCAGCCCTGTTGCTTCCCCAATTCTGTCATGGACTTATCCAAAGCTAGGCCAACATTTGCCATGGGCCTGGATCTAATACTGTAATTCCAGACTGGATTCTCTCAGTCCATTCTTCTTGTTCAACAGCTTAGCTCTTCCTGTCCAGACTTGATCTCCTAAAACATCTTAATTACCTATTTTTTTTGGTATAGGGATTGAACTCAGGGCCTTTGCACTGAGCTACATCACCAGCCCTTTTAAAGTTTTTTATCTTGAGACAGGATCTTGGTAAGTTGCTAAATTATTGCCCGGCTGGACTCAAACTGGTGATACTCCTGCCTCAGCCTCTCAGTGCTGAGATTACAGGTGTGAGCCACCACACCTTTTTTTTGGTGGTGTTATTGGTGGTGCTGGGGGTTGAACCCAAAGTTTTACACATGCTAGACAAACACTCTGCCACTGAGCTACATCCCCAGTGCCTTGATTATCTACTTTTTAAATTATCTTTGTGATATAATTCACTATCATATAATTCATCCACTTAGAGTGTAACATTCAGTAGTTTTTGGTATATTCGTAGTTGTGTGATTGTCACCATTATCTAACTCTAGAACATTTTCATCACCCCAAAAAGAAACCTCAACTTTTATTAGTTCCTTTCCATTCTCTCCTTCTCCCATTCCCTGGCAAGCCTGATTTACATTCTGCCTGTATGGTCTTACCTGTCCTTGACATTTCATATAAATGGAATCATACAAAGTGTGGCCATTTTGTTTTCTTTCATTTGGCATGGTTTCAAGGTTTGTCCATATTGCAGCAGGATCAACACTTTATTCCATTTTGTGGGGGAATATTCCATTATACGGATAGAGAACATTTTCTCCTGATGGACATTTGGTGGTTTCTACTGTCTTGGCTATTAGGACTAATGTGGATATGAACACTCATGTACAAGTTTTTGCAGTGATGTAGGTTCTCATTTTGTGCAGATATACAGTATTGAAGTTACTATACTATATGGTAATTGTATGTTTAACATTTTGAGGAACTGTCAAACTTTGAATATCTTGTTCCTCAAAAACCTTGATGCAGTGGTGTTAACGTTTGCTGATGATTCTTACCTGAATCAGTTGTTACTAAGATGGTTGATTTTTCTTTTTTCATCCATTATTGTCATTATTCATATTCATATTCATGCTCAAATGATCTTCAGTGTGGCTAGTAAAAGTTTCTTCAGACCTGCTCCCTCTCCTTTTGTCATGGCCCTATCATTCTTTGAGCACTTTCTCACTTTCCAGCACAAGCATATTCCACACTCACCTGGTACCCTCCCTGTTTCAGACTGGAATCAGCAACTTCCACAAGGACCTCTGGCTCCTGTTAGGGCAATGGTACTTAACTTTATGGTAGTATATAACATGGTCCTCGGTTGTGTGTGTGTGTGTGTGTGTGTATGTGTGTGTTTTGTGAGTAGGTAGTTATCTTTAGAAGTTAGATCAATTTCTGAAGTTTTTTTCTTTTTATTTCCTAGTTATTTCCACCAATTAGGGCCAGGGATATAGCTCAGCAGCACAGTGCCTGCCTGGCAAGTACAAGGCCATAAGTTCGATTCCCGGTACCACAAAAATAAATAAATACATACATACATACATATGTACCACAAAAATACATACATACATACATACATACATAAATAAAATAGAATAAGTTAACAGGACACCAATAGGCATGTGATGCACAGTTGTCTTTGCATTCCCTTACTAATCATTCATTGGTGATTAATGCTTAACTCCATTAATTCATTAATGGCTATAAAATATTGATATTTAAATTTTGCCATTAATCTTTGTTGACTAGCTGGAATGCTTTTATAAAGAGGAACTGCCCCTCATCTACTATTTCGTTACCATGAGTTATATGTTGTATAGAAAAGACAGGCTAAATGATTGAGGATTTTATTGGCTTATTTGCCAGTTTTCAGAATAAAGAGTTGCTTTGGTAGCATCACCTAAAGGTGACCAGTAAGTTATGTCCTTCTTTGTGTATCATTTATAGACTTAGGGATTTAAACATTTTTATGTCTAATCAGTTGCATTATTATCTCTACTATGACTCAAACCATTGCATCTCTGGCCACTAGAAACACCTTCATATTGGCTCCCAAGTGTTTAGTAATGTCCTTGCTTTTTGGTGTTACAAGTTCAAGGCTCATTTTGTGTATTTCTTACTTCTGACCTGGTATTGGCCATTACTCCAAAGAGACCTGGTTCTTTTTAGTGGAAAATAATGTTTTAAGACCACAACTTAGATGTTAGGGAATCATTTTTAGGCCTTTTCATTGATAAAGTTCTGACCTGTGTATAAAATCTAAAACATACTTCATGTATTCCAATTGATATTTCTAAATCAAATCCTGGATGTAAAGGTTTTTAATAGATTAATTTTTTATCTGATGATAGTAATCTGAGACTGTGGTATATGTATAGTTAGTCAAAACAACTAAACATGTTGGTGCCACTGTGAGTCAAGACTTTTAGCCTGGTCATTAAGAAATACAGGAAATACAGAATAATTACTAATATTAGGAAATCCTTTAATATTCAGATTTGCTTTGTGATTATATAAAATATTATTCTTACTTGGTTGCAAAGTCATATTTAGAAAACAAGGTACATACAGTGTAGTCAAAGGCCGCTTTCCCTTTCCACCCATGTCTGGCTTTCCTTCTCCATGAGTACTCGTTAATAAAAATTTAAAGGTTTATCTTTTTTTCTTGGTCTTTTTTTAAAATTTATTTTAAAAATAAAAGAAGGAAAACATATTAACAAACAGACATCCATTTACAAAATAGCATAAAAACCATACAAGCAATACTAAATTATAGACAAAGTGGTAGGAAATAAACAATGGTTATTGTATTATATATTGATATCTTCAAAGTGTTTTCTCAGGAAAACATAGACATGCAAGATTGATCAAGTAATTAATCATCAACTGTTCCTTTCAATAAAGTGATATGTCAGTAGTACAACTATGTTAACTATCCTGTATATATGTATATACATAGTTTCCCCTTCTTTCTTTTCTCTTTTCCCTCATCTCGGTTGCTCTTTGCTTTTGAGCAGTTTCCTTTCATTTCACAATGTCTATCATACCTCCTAATTTTTATTCACTCTTTCAGGTTCTTACACTAGTGAGACAATGTGTTGCTTACACATGCAGGTCTGATTTATTTCACTTATGAGGATGGTCTCTAGTTGTGACCATTTACCTATAAAAGCCTCATGTTTATCTTTCTTTATAGCTGAGTAATATCCCATTATATAAAAATACCACAATTTTTTTATCCATTCCTCAGTGGATGGACATTTGGGTTGCTTCCACAACTTAGCAATTACAAATTGCACTGCTATAAACATGGGTGCACATATATCACTGTGATAATGATGTTTTCAGATCTTCTGGGAAAATACCCAGAAGGGGGATAGCTGGGTTGAATGGGACCTCCAGACCTAGTTTGCTGAGGAATCTCCAAACTTATTTCCACAGTGGTTTCACTAGTCTGCATTCCACACCAGCAGTGGAAAAGAATTCCTCCTTCTCCATAGCCTCACCAGCATTTGTTATTGATTGATTTCTTAATGCTGGCCATTCTTACTGGGGTGAGATGAAATCTCAATGTTGTTTTTTAATTTGCATTTCTCCAATGACTAATGATGTTGAACATTTTCTCATGTATTTGTTTGCCATTTGTATTTCTTTATCTGAGAAGTGTATATTCATCTCAGCTGCCTATTTTTGGATTGGGTCTTTGAATATGGGAGGGCTGATGTTTTTTAATTCTTTATATGTTCTAGATAGAAGACCTTTATCCAAGGGACAGTCAGCTGAAATTTTTCCCCAGTTTGTGGGTTTTCTTTTTACTCTGCTGATTTCTTTAGATGTGTAAAAACTTTTCAGTAGGATGAGATCCCAGTTGTTGACTCTTTGAAGTATTTCCTGTGTGATTTGGTTTTTGTTCATGAACTCTCTGCCTACCCCTATGTCTTCAAGATTTTTACCTACTTTCTCTTCCAATAGATTTAGTGTTTCTATTTTAATATTGAGATATGTGATCCATTTTTACTTGAGTTTGGTGCATGGTGATAGACTTGGGTCTATTACCAGTCTTTGGCAAGTGGCAAGCCAGTTTTTCCAGCACCATTTATTAAAGAGGCTATCTCTCTTCCAGTGAGTTTATCTTCCTTCTGTCTTTTTATAATGGGAACCTATGTGAATATACTTGTATATACATTTCTTTCCTTAGAAAAACAGTATCCTACTATCATTTTGTTCATCTTTTTTTAACTTAATAGTTAAGAACGTTATTCATATGTAGATACTCCTTAATTCTTTTTGTATTTTAATGATCAATATGATAGTAGTAGCTGTTGTTATAAATATTTTAAAGCACTTCCTATGTGCCATGCAATCTCTGTCATAAGTAAACAATGCTTCTTAGCATCCATTTGGGTGAGCACTGTTATAATTTCTGTTTTGTGGGTGAGAAAATGATACAGACAGATCAGGTTACTTTCCTAAGCTTACAGATCAAGTAAAAGGCTGAAGTGGGATTTGCTTTTGGGCAGGAGAGCCCACAGTCCAACCATATGGGCCATACTGCTGCTGTCTACCTAAGGAGGTGCTCATCCAGCAGTCCTGAGTAGAATAGTTTGTAAGAGCCCTTCCTGGGATTCTGTGCTCACCTCTGGCTAAGAACTAGTGTTTTGCTATTCTAAGAAAGGAAGTCACAGAAAAGGAAACCAAAATTGCATGATCCATTTTAAAATTCAGTACTGATATGGCAAAATGTTAGTATTATGGGATCTAAGTGGTAATATGAATAGTTACTATACACTTTGAACTTTTCTCCATGCTTGAAGTTTTTCACGTAGAATTTGGAGGAAGGTGAGAAATAAATTATAAAACATGATTAAAAGTTCAGTATACATGGAAAAATATCAGATTTTATTGACTTTACCATTGATTTTAAGAAATACCACTAAGAAAGGAACATTGTCACTGGTTAATCTATGACATGACATGTCATTGATTATAAAGTGTATCTGGATTCAGAGATGTTAAAATGTGAAATATTGTGTATCTTGCAATTGATGAAATTAAAGGCTTTGTAGTTTTAACTAAATGAGTGGTACAGATGACAGTTAATAAAATTTTAAGTTATTTAGGAAGATCAGAATGAGTTTTTGAAAAGATAGAACTACCTCTTGAAAAGTTATCTAGATTATCAATATAGGAAAATATGGAGGACAGGACCATGTGCATAATGGCACATGAGAAATAGTTTGGAGTTAATAGATATAGTGTTAAGGGAAATGGTGCAGACAGTGATGTTGAAGAACTGTGAATATAAGCATGGGTGAACTTGTGCTGGTGAGCCCAGATTGTCAGGCTAATTTATTCTAGATTTTTCTGTCATTCACTGAGAATGTAGTTCAGGTATATTGTAAGATTTGAGTCCAGCAATCACACTGTTTTATTTCTTCCTAGCAGGAAATAGTGTAAGTCAGGTTCAATTAAGAGTTCAAATGTTGACTGTGGATTGAGGGTATTGAGGTCCATCCCCAGAGCCAGTGGAAGTCAGAGATGGTATAAAAGTAGTGGTAAGAGACTCAGACATCAAAGTAAGATTGTTCTTGGTAACAAAAAGGCCAGTAGATGGGAGTTGAGTAAGAGACTCTCCAGGGACTTTGATAAAAATGAAGTGATTTTTCATATGGTGGGAAATTTCTGAATATTGTACTTCTTTCTAGAAGTCTGCCAAATTGATGAACAGATTGAGAGGCAGCATCAGGATGACCAAGATAAATATCTGTTGATGCAAGCTGGATTATCTGACAAGAAAATAATTACCACTAAGAGTGGATGTGAGTGTAATGAATTTGGAGACACACTTCATCTGAGTACAAGGTTTGTTGTTCCAATACAAAGACCCCATAAACTCCAATCATTTGGAAGTAATATGGTAGATAATTTTGACTTATTTAGAGGCTCTGCAGAAAAGAAACATAATAATGGATGTGCAAAATTATTCTTTCACACTGAATATGAAAGAAATCCCATAGTGAAACCCTTTGGATATAAAGAATGTAGGAAAGCTCTCAGGCCAAAGAAAGGTCTTAGTCTTCATCAGAGAATTAAAAATGGAGAGAAGCCCTTTGAATGTGCTGCATGTCAGAAAACCTTCAGTAAGAAGTCACACCTCACTGTACACTGGAGAACGCACACAGGAGAGAAACCCTTTGGTTGTACTGAATGTGGAAAAGCCTTCAGCCAAAAGTCTCAGCTCATTATACACCTCAGAACTCATACAGGAGAGCGACCCTTTGAGTGTCCTGAGTGTGGGAAAGCCTTCAGAGAAAAGTCGACAGTCATCATACATTACAGGACTCATACAGGAGAGAAACCATATGAATGTAATGAATGTGGAAAAGCCTTCACTCAGAAATCAAACCTCATTGTCCATCAGAAAACCCACACAGGAGAGAAAACATATGAATGCACTAAATGTGGGGAATCTTTTCTACAGAAGCTTGATCTAATTATTCATCACAGCACTCACACAGGAAAGAAACCCCATGAATGCAATGAATGCAAGAAGACTTTCAGTGATAAGTCAACCCTCATTATACACCAGAGAACACACACAGGAGAGAAGCCTCATAAATGTACCGAATGTGGGAAGTCCTTCAATGAAAAGTCCACCCTCATTGTACATCAGAGGACCCACACAGGAGAGAAACCCTATGAATGTGATGTGTGTGGAAAAACCTTCACCCAGAAGTCAAACCTGGGTGTACATCAGAGAACTCACTCCGGAGAGAAACCCTTTGAGTGTAATGAATGCGAGAAAGCCTTCTCTCAGAAGTCCTATCTCATGCTACATCAGAGAGGCCACACAGGAGAAAAGCCCTATGAGTGCAGTGAATGTGAAAAAGCATTTTCCCAGAAGTCATATCTCATTATACATCAAAGAACTCATACAGAAGAAAAACCCTATAAATGTAATGAGTGTGGCAAAGCCTTCCGAGAAAAGTCAAAGCTCATCATACATCAAAGAATTCATACAGGAGAAAAACCCTATGAATGTCTCGTGTGTTGGAAAGCTTTCAGCCAGAAGTCCCAGCTCATAATCCACCAGAGAACACACACAGGAGAAAAGCCCTATGCTTGCACAGAGTGTGGCAAAGCCTTCAGGGAAAAATCAACATTCACTGTGCATCAAAGAACTCATACTGGAGAGAAGCCCTATAAATGTACAGAATGTGGGAAAGCCTTTACCCAAAAGTCCAACCTTATTGTTCATCAGAGGACCCACACTGGAAAGAAGGCCCATGGGACAAGCCACACCTGGAAGTCAAAGCTCACTGGGCATTAGAGAGTAAAGCAACAGCATCTGCTGTGTACCCTGAAGGAAATTTGTTTGTCAATTAAAGGTTTTCAAAGTGTGTCCTAACTTCTTGTATAAACATGGGCAGTTAAGCTAGCCTTTCCTCTTTTCATTTTGGTGTTCACCCAAAAGCAATAGGAGAAAAAGAAGAAATGGAATCTCTGTATCTGACAAAATTAGATTAGCTGCAACCTGAGGGTTGACACAAGCAAAGACAATGAAGCACCAGTGTAAGAGATTTCAGGTTCACAGATGTGAGGCGGGATCAGTAAGGACTCTTAGCTAAGGGTCGAGCAAGATACACTTCCAAGTGCAGGGCCCTAGGCAGCTGGGTAACAGAGTACATAGGCAGATGAGGCATTTCCTTAAGTATTTGGGGTCTGAGGAGAAACAGGGCTCTTACCAAGGAATCATTCAGGTAAACCATATTTGCAAGAAGACATCTGTACTGATGGGAGGAACAGTTGGGGATGAGGGAAGAGAAAGGACATAGCTGCCCCTATTTACTGACTTGGGAAAAGTCAAGTCTGAAATAACTAACAAGTGTGTGTCAGTGATCTGAGCAGTTAGAAAAACTGATCTGCCTGGAATATGATCCTGGTGTCTTCCCTGACACAATCCTTCAGCACATAGCAAATCTAAGAAAAACTCTGATTCAAAGAGAACGATTCAAACATAATCAAAACCGCGAACTATTTTTAAGCCAGCAGTTCCATTTCTAGGACTGTATATACCCAGTGTACAACATGATGGACTCAGATTCACTGATGCACTGTTTGCAAAACAAAAGATTGGAAGTTGTCATGATGACATCAGGGTTCTGCTTGAAATTGTGACATAGTCACAGCAAATTCTTAGGCAGACAAAAATGAATAAAGAGAACTTGTGTTATTATTTGTGTGGTGATGTGGGGTAATCCCTAAGCTATAAGGTAGAAAAAGTAAGGTACAGCATAATGAGTATGTTGCCATGTGTATATAAACAGGAAAAGGGTAAGTACATAATTAGTTGTACATGAATAAATTTTCTGAAAGGACATAAAAAGCTACCAACCCTCATTACCTCAGGGAAGGGGCATGCGGGGGGTGGAACTGAGAGACATCTGTGAATCCTTCATAGCTTTTGAAAATTGTACTATGTGAATGTACTGCCTTTCCAAATATAAATAAAACTTTAAAAAGCATATTCTATTACTGTTATAATGAAATCAATCTAGACACAGGATTTTATTTATTTTTTATTTTTTATTTTTTTTGCGGTACTGGGGATTGAACTCAGGACCCTGCGCTTGCTAGGCAGGCACTTATTCCACTGAGCTATATCCCCAGCTCCTAGACACAGGATTTTATAATGTTTAATATAGATATGCTTAATGGAGAGTGTAATATTTGGGGTGCTAGGGATGGAACCCAGGGTCTTATGCTCTACCACTGAGTTGCACCTCTAGCCCTGGAGGTTTTTATTTTAATGAGTGAATAAATTGAATAACCAGGCAGGCAGAACAACAGACACTCAGTAAATTCGTAAGGTACACAGGCATTAATTTCCTGAGGGGACCAAATAGTGATTCTGGGTCAGCTGGGATCACACTACCTAAGCCTAAAATAATTGAGAATTTAATATATTTCTTCTTTAGTATGCACAGTGATATCTATGAAGAGATCTTGTAGTAAAGCCCACCACTATCTTCCATATCTTAGCAAAGTGATTTCAATCACTTCATGTACATGACACACTCCTTTTACAAGAGGTATAAAACAATCCACAGAGAGGCTAACTTACTTTTCAGATTCACATTACTGCTGGTGATGTAGTTTCCAAGGCGAGAGACAGACTGAGACCCCATGATCTGAATGGCCACAGCTGAAAACCGTGTAACAGGATGCTTGCCCCAGAACGAGCAGTCAGTCCTGCGTGTGAATCACTGTATTTGTGTCACTCTTGCTAATGTGGTTACTCACTGGGGCCATGGCTGGTGCAAGTGGGCAGCCAAAACTATATAAAACCTGGCGATCCATCAACACCCACCTGAGACCCTGTCTGTGCCCTCCCAGGCCTTTTTTTTCCTCTGAATTAATCTGTAAGAAAATGAGCCAGACAGATTCCACGAAGTTCTTTTCCAGGAAGCTATGTGGGGCTCGCTGGCTCACTTCTGGTGCAGTCTGCTGGGACAAGGCCTGAAGGTACACAAAAGCATTGCGTCTTTCTACTCCTAGAGAATCTTCCTAGGATGTCAGGTTTATCAAAGGCCATCCTGCAGTGGAGTAGGGAGCCAGATGTCACCATTTCCCCGGACTTGGACTCCAGCTCCCTGGGACACCAATGGCAACCAGATGGGCTACATGTTGGCAAATGGAGGTAAGGCACAGGCCTAGAGGGGAAATTGCAGGATGTGAATAAATGGGCCAGAGTTTGGGGGGAAGAGAGGAGGGTGGCATTGAACTGGGTTGGGGGATGAGGGACAGAATGGGAGTGAACAAGGAAGAGGGAACTGTCCAATGGGGTGTAATTAAGTACAGGTAGTGGTGATGACAGCAGGAATGAGGTGAGGCACAGTGTGAAAGATGGTGGTGGATGCACGTGAGTGAAGAGCAGGGCAGGTGGGTGGATATCCAGGGCCTGTCCTTAGGGATGGGCCTTCAGGGTGACGGATTTTCACTTAAATGGGGAATAGTGGGTGCTCTGTGGAGTGGCAGAGATCTGTGGTATTGGGCTCCAGGGTGTCAGGGTCAGTGATGCAGGAGTTTTCAGTCATGGCATTGGGGACTGTGGGGACTAAGTGGGGAAGGTGAACACCTGGGTTTCTGTACCAAGGAGAATTGTGTAGATGGGCACAGGCTGTGCAGAGTGCTGTGTTCCATGTAATGATTTACTTGGGTAACACAATTATTAAGCTTGCTGTATGTATGATACATGGATATAGGAGTGCATACACATTTTTTAAATCCATTGATGAATACACAGAAGAAACATTTAAAAATATAGATGTTGCTCAGTGTGAAGGCCCAGGTTTCAATCCCCCATACTGAGGGAAAAAATGATGACTGAATAGAAGATCACAAAGAAAATCACAACACCTAGAGACATTTTATGTAGGCACAACTCAGTCAAATTAGAAATGGAAAAACTGTGCCCTCCATTATTATGTTTTTGAGACAGGGTCTCATGTAGTTCAGTTTGGCCTTGAACTCGTTATGTAGCGCAGGCTGGCCTCAAACTCATGGTAATTCTGCCTCTGCCTTCTGAGTGCTGGGATCATAGACATGTGCCACCACGCCCAGCTAAATTATTCTGTGTTTAAAAAAATGAAATTATGAACAATGAATACACATTAAATATCAAAATATGTAGGATGTGGCCAGAACAACTGAAAGGAAAATGCAGCCAACCACAATGGTACACACCTGTAATGCCAGCACTCTGGGAGGCTGAGGCAGAAGGATCGCAAATTAGAGCCTGGCCTAGATAAATTAATGAGACCTTGTCTCAAAATTAAAAATAAAAAAGGGCTGGGAATATAGCTCATTGCAAATACCTTGGGTTCAATTCTCAGTATTGTAAAAATGAAAGGCACATATTTTGCATAAATTATAAGTGAAATTTAAAAGAAATCAAATGTTTTAACAAAATCAGCAAAATAAATCCCACTAATATAAAAAGTAGTAAGGAGAAAATGAGGTATTAGTAAAGACCCCCCCATGCATGCCAGGGATGATGGGGCATGCCTGTAATTCCTGCACTCTGGGAGACTGAAGCAGGAGGGCTGCAAGTTCAAGCCCAGGCTAGGCAATTTAGTAATACTCTGTCTCAAAAAATAAAAAAGGCTGGGGATGTAGCACAGTGTAAAAGCCTGTATTCAATCCCCAGTGCTGCCAAAAACATATTGGGTTTCATTAAGAAAATGAATAGATGCAAGTGTATATAGCTCAGAGGCATCTAACTAAACTAAAAAGAATATTAAGAATGTGAGAGGAAGCTATTACACGTACAGGAAGGATTTTTAATAAGAATCCATCTAAGGATTCCAATTTAAAAGGTAAATTGGCCACGGGCAATCAAGTTTCTCTCTCCTGAGATATAAATACACTGTCCAAAAAATAACAGTTAAAAAATCTATAAACCCTCCAGAATGAAGGGAATGGGAGAGGCATTTCCACTCATGCTATGATTTAGATCTAAAGTGGCTCCAAGTATCATGTGGTTAAAAGGTGACTGGATCATGGGGGGTGCTGTACTTTTGAGTAGATAATCCACTAATGAGTCCAGCAGCTAAATGTGCTAGGCAGTAGGCCCCAGTTGGAGGTGGGCCACCGGGGCTTTGACCTGAACAAGTATGTTCTTGTTCCTGGCGCCTCCCTTCTCAGTGCTTCCTGGCTGCTGTGGGTTGAGTGCCTCTTCCTCCCCCATGGCCCTCTGCCATTCTGTTTTCTCCTTGGAACCAGCTGCCATGGACTAGAACCATGAGCCAAAACTCAACCCTTCCTCCTTCAAGGGTGTCAGGTACTGTGTCCCCGTGATGGCGAAGTCTTCATATTAAAGACTTAGGAGACTAGAAATAAATAAGAATTCCCATAATTGGACAAAGGGCATCTCCACAAAACCTACACCAGATGGCCTCATTAACGGTGGATGAGTTAAGTTCCCCCTTAGATCAAGGGCAAGCAAAGGATCTGTGCTCTCACCAGCCCCACTGCTCCTCAGGATGGAATGAGGTCCTAGCGGTATGTGATAGTTAACTGATTGTGTCAGTTTGAGTAAGAAATGCCCAACTAAAGTGGATCAATGCAGTTCTGGGCGTGGCTGAGGGTCTTATTGCAGACAGATGACCCACCCTGGATGTGAGTGACACCAATCAATAGACTTGTCGCCTGAATGGAATAAAAGGGAAACGAAGAAGGAAGGCTCACTTCCGTTCCTTCAGAGGAGCACCAGTCTTCACCTTCACCTCGGTGTCATCTCCTTGCTTGCAGCGCAGACTTCAGCCTTCCGGAGCAGACCTTTCAGCCTCCTCAAAGGGACCCTCAAGGACTGTACAGTGAGCCCCAGGCCTTCAGTATTTGACTGAATCCTGATCTGCAGCACGCAGACAGCCCTTTTAGGAAGGTCACTAACCAGGAAGCTGCTGGAAGGGAGACATCCTAACCAGCCTGGACACCAAGAGGGGGTGGAAGTTACACACTTGGCTGCCACAGCATGGGAAGGGACAGTGGCATCCCTACTCAAGCAGTGTGACAATCAGCCTGGAAGGTGGCAGTGGCACCCTCCCCCCAGGCTTCTCACCACAGTCAATGGTCACCTCGTTGGCAGGGATCCCCTGGCACGGATTGCTGCCTGCCTTACAGGAGCCCTCACACCTCCGGGGCACA
>PVLD010031957.1:0-15178 GCA_004027595.1 Dinomys branickii
TTTCCCACGTCTCGCCCCGGCAGCCTGGTCCGCCCTACCACATCTCCCCCGGCATCTCAGAGAAATACGCCCAGTTTAAACTTCCCAGCCGAGGTTCCGGCATTCACGCTCACCAAGTCTGTCTCGAGCTGGTGGTGTTTATTAAGGAGGTTCGCTCCCTTGCTGCTCACCCGGTCGCCATCTTCCCCGGATCTCTCAGATACTTAGCTTCCTCTCCCAGCCCAGCACAGCAAGACATTCCATTTACCCTGTATTGCAAATTCTTAGGCTGCTAATCCCACATTATCTTTATACATTCATCTGTTGATGGAGATTTAGGTTATTTTCAAGGTTTAGCTGCTATAAAATGTGCTGCAATAAACCTGGGTATACATGTATCACTGTAGTATGATGCTCACAATTCTTTCAGGAAGATACCTAGAATGGGAATAGTGGGTTCAAATGAAACCTCTACTTTTAGTTGTTTAGGGAACTCCATACTGATTTCCTTAGGGATGATATAAATTTATATTCCCACCAACAGTGGAGAAGGGATTTTTCTTCCCCACAGCCTTGTCAGCATTTTTCAATGGATGATTTCTTGATGATAGTTATTCTTTCTCGGGTGAGATAGAATCTCAGTGTTGTTTTGACTTGCATTTCTTGAATAACCAGAAGTGTTGAACATTTTTTCATGTATTTATTTATTTGCTCTTTGTACTCCATCTGAAAAAAATCATTTCAAATGAATATCATTTCAAATGCCATTTTTGGAATGGGTCATTAAATTTGGGGATTCTATTCTTTTGAGTTCTTTATATATTCTAAATATTAGTCCTTTGCCTGAGGAGTACTTGACAAATTGTTTCTCATTCTGTGAGTTGTCTCCACTTTTTGCTGGTTTCTTTTGTTGTGCAAAGCTTTTTAATTTGATGTGATATCATTTGTTGATCCTTTGCAGTATTTCTTGTGTGATTGGGGTTTGTTGATAAAGTCTTTAGCTACACCTACATTTTCTAGAATTTCACCTATCCTGCCTTCCAGTATGTGAAGTGTTTCTGTTCTGAGGTTTACATTTTTGATTCATTTTGATTTTAGTTTAGAGCATGATGAGAGGTAGAAGTTTAGGTTCAATCTTTAGCGTGTGGAAATCCAGTTTTGCCAGCACTGCTTATAAAACAGGCTATCTTTTTTCCACTGAAGGTGTTTGGCCCTTTTATCTAAAATAAAGTAGCTGGATGTGCTTGGAGCTATTTTTGCACCTTCCATTCTGATCCACTCATCCTCAAGTCTTTTTTTTTGGTCAATATCATGCTGTTTTAATAACTGTAGTTTTATAGTATAACTTGCAGTCTGGATTGAGATGTCTCTTGCCTTGCCTTTGTTACCCTGAATTGCTTTTGCTCTTCTGGTTCCAAATGAATGGAATGTTATTG
Organism: Dinomys branickii; assembly: GCA_004027595.1. Taxonomy (NCBI): domain Eukaryota; kingdom Metazoa; phylum Chordata; class Mammalia; order Rodentia; family Dinomyidae; genus Dinomys; species Dinomys branickii. Next base: position 1,416 of record PVLD010031957.1, read on the forward strand.
ATATTCTTGTTGGGATTGCTTTAAGCTTGAACAGGTATGGAAGTTTGGCCATTGTCACTATAAAGCTCTTTCTAATCTGATACTGTATCTTCTTTTCAGTCTGAAGTTCTGTCAACAGTACTGTCAGAAGTATGTTTTCTGGTATTTTAATTTGACTTTTGTCTTTTCATTTTTTATATGTTTATGAAGTATAGTCTAAAAATCAGAGAATTTCAAAAAGTTTAAATTCTACCACATGAGCAGGAGGGCTGCCTTACATCTTCAAATTGCTTTCTAACTAGGTTTTCACTTAATGGCATAAGTTCTTTCTGAGTAAATAGTCCTTTTTCATTGTGCCAATTGCTATCTTTTCTCCCCAAGTGCTAAATTATGTATGGGGTAAAAGACTGATAAATAATATAAGAGCATTACAGCATTCCACCCTAAGTTTGAAACTACACATTTATAAATAATTTTATCTTAATAATGAATCAGAATTTAGACTCATAAATTACCCTTCTCCACAAAAAAAGCATGCAGATTACAGGTCACTAAACTGAAATATCATTTCATTGAATGAATTAACATAGCCAGAAGAGTTGTACACATTGAAGATTTTTTAAAAAAGGGTTAAGAAGAAAGACTAAAATTTTTCACTCAAACATTATGCAAGAGAGAGCTGCTCTTTTGAAAAGTGAAATTTACTCTTATTGGCTAGACTGTGGCCATTGAGAAGCAGAATTTACCATTGGAGAAGTAAATTTTATCTAAGTCTTTTATAATTTTTTTTGAAAAATGCTTTCATTTTTTCTTCCTTTAGCTTCTCCTTATGAACTGTTAATGTCAAGCCTATATTAACCATAGTCACCATAACACTCACAGATCCCTTGAGTGTGTTTCTCATATGTAATCGAAATGTGGTGTCCTTTCACCACCATCTGCACCCTTTGTCTCTCTGTCCTTCTGCAGCCCTTGGCAACAGCATCCTCCTCTCTGCTTGTATTTTAGACATCTCACTTCACATATATGTGAAATCATGCATTTTTGTCTCTCTGTGTCTGGCTTACTTTATTTAACACAGTGTCTGCCAGGTTAATCCATGTTGTCACAGAGGACAAGATTCCCTTTTCTAAAGGCTAATGTTCCAGTGTACATATTTCAGATACAACTTTGAAAACATTTCTCTGCAATACTTAGTGATGCCCCTTCTCTGACTTACGCCACTTCCTGTCTTCTTGTCCCACAATACCACTGCCTCTCCAATCAACATGTTTCTTAAAATTTATTGAGGTTTTCTGTGTGTTTTTCTTTCATCCCCCAGAACATAGCCTTCAAAGACAGAAATCTGGCCTAGTGTGAACACTGTTCTTGCTGGGTGGGCCAAATGCTATTTTTGACATGTGCATTCTGCTGCTTATATAGCTGAAAGGATATCAGATTTGTCCGCAGATTTATCTTGGACTTTCCAAATTCTAGAAGTGTGAGAAACAAATTTCTGTTTTGAAGTCACTCTAGGATATTCTTCTATAGCTTCTCGAATTGACTGATTCACTAATCAGCAAACCAGAGATGGATAGCCCTAAGCCTTGTGTGTTCACTAGGTGAAGGTGTGGCCTGTGACACTTTATGGTGCAGTGCACTAGCATAAGGATGGAGCCGAGGCATAAATATTTTGAAGCTTCTACTTAGAGAAGTGAATTCTATTTTAGTTACTTTTCAAATGTTTGAGTTTTGAAACAAATACTATAAACTTTTTATAAATTCATAAATAAGGTAGGAAGTCATGGCTAAGTTTTGAAAATGTTTAATAACTTGATATGTAGACACAGGTGATTCAAATAACAATGGTCTTTGATGCGGTCCTTTAGGATTTTATGTCAAAAAGTTACTTAATGATATGTTATTTGTTTATTACTTTAAGATTATGTTTTATCATTTTAGAAGAGAAATTTGGAGAAAAAAGCAATTATTATAGGAAACTATGGAAGCATAAGTTTCATAATGCTGTTAGGTGGAATGAATGTGGGGTCCTAAGGAAAACTACATTCTTAAATACATGGTGAATCTGTTCTCATTTTTCTTTAATGCTTACTGGAAGATCTGAGCATTTTGTATGACCATATCCTGTTAATGGGTAATAAAAGCATATATTCAACTGTGCCTTTTGTGTTTTAGTCTCATAAAAGAGATGATGAAAATATATATGAGTCACAGATCCAATTTCAGGAAAACTACAGTTATGCTGAAATTATAGGAAGATTTTCTAAGATGTTTCATTTAAAAATTAGTAGTTTTCTTGGTCATTCGGTAAGTTACTGTACTGAAAAATTTGCAAACAATATGAAATAAAGTTGAAAATGTGAAATAAAATGCAGTATAATAAATTTTAATTTTACTCACAAATTCCAATTACTGAACAAAATGGTTAGGTTGATAATGAAAATAAGAGTGTATTTAATAGAGGAAAGGTAGGAGCAGGGTGTAAATGTAACAGTGGGCCCTGGAAGAATGTAACCTCAATCCCAGCTTCAAGATTACAGGAATTTCACCATCTCTGCATACATGGTAAGTACGAAAATTAATTATATTTAACATGTATGCTGTAAAGATCCTTATGCTTCGCCCTCCACTTCATGATCTCTAATAGAAGATAAATGGAAGATTCCATGTCTGACTTCATTTTGAGATCTTTTAGTGAAATCACGTAAAATAGTTAACAAGAGAGTATTTGACAACTTAGAAATCACAGTATGAGTGTGTCACACATCGCTAGTACTATAATACGGTGTTACCTGAATCAGCGGAGGAGCACATTCTTTTTCCTTTTCTGAGTACATCACAGAAATTTGTGGGCAATACTACAGGCCTGACAACTTCAAATATGGATATTTTTGTGTTTGTTTGTTTCAAAAACATTGCAGTCTAGAAGTTTGGGTTAGTATTCTATAACTATGTTGGAATAAGTCTGAAAAATGAGTAAAATAGTTATTATATTAGGCCAATATTTTGAATATGTCAAGATGGTATCATTCATACAGTTTTCTTTGCTTCTACAGACACTTTTAAGCTAATGATTTTTATTCCTCATATAACTTATCCTTCTTCTGTTGTGGACTGAGAATCATATTCATCCAATTTCTAAACATTTTGTTTCTTCTCAGCTTTAGTCATCAGTTCCAATATCACTTTGTCAAATGAAGTCTTCATAGAGATCCTCTCAGTGTATTTTTACCTCACCGGCTCACCTTATTCCTTTGTATTGTGTTCCTTAATTTTCACATGTTTTATCACTCTGAAGTTACTTTGTTTACTTATTTTCAATTTTTTCCATTCACTTTTTTTACTGCTATAAAGTTACCTTTATGCTAAGGCAGTCTATGTCTGTCTTACTTACATTGTTGTATCCTAATTAGAATAGTAGTAAGTACACGATGGTTGCTTAGAAAATACTGACTAAAAATTATAATTTTAATGATTTATGTGAGATTTTAATATTTTGCAGATAGAAGACAAAAATTAAAGCAGCCATGATACAAATGATTTAAGGTGATCTCTCCTGCCCTTAAGAAGCCCAGAGAAAGACAATAATATTTTGTCATACAGATTGTCTCCAAATATATTATGTGTGTAACAAAATGCTCTTAGAATTTATATAAACAAAAATTGTCCAGAAAGCAGGTAAGACAAGTCATTTAAAAATGAAAAACAGAAAAATATCCAAAAGAAAATAAACACACCAAAATTACCTATGTAAACTTTAAAATAGTTCCTATAAATATTTCGAGACTAAAATGTACTTTGTTTCTACCTCAGATTATGGAAAAGTCATTACCAAATTGTTACTTGGTTGATATTTTGCTCAGCCAATTATGAAAATTATGTTTTCTAAAAAAATTCACTTCTCAGGATTCCAGAATGAAATCATTGAGCTCTTTGTTGCAAAAACAGACCAAATAGGTGCAAATAGAGATTCAGTACCTTGTTTATGAAGTATCAGAGATGTCACTACAAGAGACAGAGAGAAAGAGAGAGAGAGAGACTTGTATGGCACTTTATAATCAGAGGGGGAGGGCTTTTCAATTTCCCTAAGTAGCATTTGGGTTGTGTCACTTTCCGAAGTACGCAGTTGAAAGCCATGATACAGTGCGTAGTTGCTCCAAAAGGGAGTGCGCTAAGTCCGTGCATCCTTTTCCTCCTGGGGTTTTAGCAAATAAAAATCTTCTCTTTGCCATCAAAATAACAGCTTCAATCAATTTCTCTTTTAGCTTATGTAAGAGATACTGATTAAAATAAGGATGAATCACAGATGGAACAAGAAGCGTGCTGCTCCCCCTGGATATTAAAGGACAAACAAACAAGGTCTCTTCAGACTTCAATTTTCTGTCAGAATGATCAGAGAACAGTAACTGAATGACATCCATTAGGGAGAACTCAAGGCCAGTAACGGCAATAGGTTTCGGTAACTGTGCACAACTGTCTCCTGGGAACCGTAAAACTCTGACAAAACAAGCCTTTCTGCTGTCATGTCAGGCATCTGAATGACGGCCTTTATTTGGGTCTGACATTTGGGTGATCAGCTGTGTTCTGCACTTTTGTACTTGTTCTATTTTATTATATTCTCACTGTATTCAAAAACATGTACCACCTTGCCTCTTTCATGCACCAGGTAGCAATTTTAACACCTGCTGCAGACTTTCTTCTTGGCAACACCTTGCTGTAGGGGATTCAATATACTGGAAATTTTATCCAAATCCTAACTTTCACTGTTGACAAATGGAGAAGTCTTACTTTAGCACTAGCTTTTGAACTTCTCAAGACTGAATGATTGTCCCTCTGTCTGCCATTGCTATTGAATTACTTTAGTCCTCAAACACGTGAGCAGAAGTGTACCAAGAGACTCCTGTGTGGTCTCCTGCATTGGGTTGCGTTTCCTTCTGGATGTTCCTGTAACAGTGTCCACAATGGAGACTGCTTTGGTTATGTGGTCCTAGTTGTTGAAAAACCTCAGTGGACTTGCACTATTTGTTCATTTAACATTTTATTGGTATGTGTTTGTGATATACATTAATTACATATACTTTACAGAACTGATGCATTTACATAAAGCATATTTTTATTATTAAGTTCCATTGTTATTAGTTTATGTTTGTGATCCAAATAACTGCCATCATCTAGGGGGATTATTAAATGTACTTATCATTTCTCAATCCTTTAACTTCCTTTTCCTCTCCTGCTTTCCATCTCTCCCATCTGAAGATCTCTTTCCTAATTCCTATCATCTCTCTTTTATTTTGCTTGAAATTTTAAGTCTTAGGCTTAAATCATTAAGTGATATAAACATTCATTTTTTACCTCTGCTTGCATTTGCAACTCTATCTCTTATTGATCTCTCTGCTCTAGCTCTTGGGTTATTTGTCAACTTGCAGTTTCATTAATACAACACATCCTATCTCATCACCCCCATTGTTCCGTGAGGTTGCCTCCATTTAAATTCCTTTCTGCTTGCATAGCTCTTATCCACGTCATTTTATTTTTACACAATATTTCCTTAGGGATGTTGTTGCTTACTTCTGTAAGAATAGCCATGATGGCTCTGCTATGGCTAACTATCATTGCTTTTATCGCTTAACGGTTTTGCCAATCCCTGACCTGAAATTATACTACAAAGCTACTGTAATAAAATCAACATGGTACTCGCTATAAAACAGACCTGAGGATCAATGGAACATACTGGAAGATGCAGCCACAGTCACAAACACGCTCAGTCACTTAATATTTGACAAAGGGGCCAAATAAGCTCACTGGAAGAAAGATAGCCTCTTTAATAAATGGTGCTGGAAAAATTAGCTTGCCTCTTGCCAAAGACTGAAAATAGACCCAAGTCTATCACCATGCACCAAACTCAGGTCAAAATGGACCACAGATCTCAATATTAAAATAGAAACAATCTTTTGGAAGAGAATAGGTAAAAATCTTGATGACATAGGATTAGGCAGAGAGTTCACAAACAAAAATCAAACCACAAGGGAAACACTTCAAAGAATCAATAATTGGGACCTTATCTTACTGAAAAGTTTTTGCACATCTAAAGACATCACCAGTAGAGTAAAATGAAAGCCCACAAACTGGGAAAGAATTCTAGCTGGCTGTTCCTTGGACAAAGGTCTATCTAGAGCATATAAAGATTAAAAAACATGAACCTCCCCAAATTCAAAGATTCAATCCTAAAATGGGCATCTGAGATGAATATACACTTCAACAAATGGCAAATAAATATATGAGAAAATGTTCAACATCATTAGTCATTGAAGAAATGCAAATTAAAACAACATTGAGATTTCATCTCACCCCGTAGGAATGGCTATCATTAAGAAATCAACCAATAAGGAATGCGGGTGAGGCTGTGGAGAAATAGGAACTCTTCTCCACTGCTGGAGGGAATGCAAACTGGTGACACCCCTGTGGAAATTGGTTTGGAGATTCCTCAGCAAACTAGGCCTAGAAGTGCCATTCAAGCCACCTATTCCTTTCTGGGTATTTTCCCAGAAGATCTGAAAACATCATATCACAGTGATATATGTGCACTCTTGTTTATAGCAGTGCAATTTGTAATAGCTAAATCGTGGACGCAATCCAAATGTCCACCCACTGAGGACTCGATAAAAAAACTGTGGCAGTTTTACATAATGAAATATTACTCAGCTATAAAGAAAATCTTGAGGCTTTTATAGACAAATGGTCACAACTTGAGATCATACTCATAAGTGGAATAAATCAGAGGTGCATGTGTAAGCAGCATATTGTATCACTGGTGTAGGAACCTGCAAGTGTCTTGCATGTCTGTATGTGTTTTCCTGAGTATACACTTCAAAGTTATCAATATGTAATACAACAACCATTGTTAGTTCCCTGTCACCTTATCTGTAATTCAGTTTTGATTGTACTATTCTGGCGCTACTTTGTAAGTGGCTGTCCATTTGTTAATATGTTTTCATTCTTTTATTTTTTAAAATAAAAAAATAGTTTTGCCAAACTGTGTTATAATTCCTTTTTTGACTTAATTTTATACAATCAACTTCTTCAGAGCAGAAAGCTATGTTTTGTAACTGTTGCCCACCTATTCAGAAGTTAGTAGATCTGTAAAATTAGTGATCAGATAATCAACTAAAATTGACATATTTTATTACAAATGAATTGTGATCATGTTTTCTAGAAAGTGTTTATTTTCTCCTAATATTTTTGACATTTGTAAACCTTAGCTGTAACTTTGAGATGATTGGGCAGGGGAGTATAGTTGAACAGAATATTCAAAACAACTTTTCACAGCAATTCAACAAGAATGTACTACCATATAGAAGCTGTATTAAACTATATCAAACATTTAAGTTTCTGGTACACACAAAGAAAGTAAAAAATAGTTGAAAATGAAAGTATAGCCTGACCTATTTGGCTTATTTCTTGCAGAATTAAGATAAGAGTATTGACAGGAGCTTAGATCATTTAAAAATGAGGTAACTTTCTATGAATTTATAAAATCAAATCATATAAAACATGTGTGTAGGACATATTGACAGTAAAGTGTTTTTATAATGCAGGAATCCTGCTTCCCTCCCTGAATCAAAATGAAGAACTCCTATAAACTAAGACATTGAGAGAGGATGAGGAACCCATCACATTTCCCGGGCTTCTTCAGGAAGGCATTTATGGAGTCAGCTTTTTTAATCTTAGGACAAATTAAGATAATCACTTCTGGAATCTACTCTTGTATTCTTAGGATGATTAGTGATCTTCCATTTGAGGGGGAAATGAGATAGAGGAGGTAAAAGTTATTCCTGTGATTTGCCCATTCTAGTAAATATTTAAAACCTGTAGATTCAAGGGAAGAGAGCTGAGCTTGAACTGGAAAGGCTCGATTTCTCTCAAAAGATTGAACAATTAGCTTTTACTCTTTTATTTTGTCATGGAATAAAGATTGCAGAAATTAACATTTTTCTACAGAATTAAAAAAATAAATCAGTGGAATTAAGCAGCAGAGTGGAAAACACGTAAGGATAACATCATGTTGAGCCCATCTGGAAGAAGAAAATATTTCTGTGAGAAATCCTGGCAGAGGAGAGAGAAAACATGGAGTGGAAAATCATCTACAATAAGTGGAGAAAACTTTCCACAGTCCACAAGCCACAATAACCAACAGAGGGTAGAAACTCAGTGTCTATCCTTTGGCTTTCAGTGCCGAACAATCATATCTGGCATCTTGAATTTTAGAGAAAAGAACAACCGCAAGGACCCTGCTATTATGGAACTTACAACATAGAGGAAACTGAAGCAGAAAAAAGCAGACCTGTTCCCGGGTAGGGAATGATAAGTCTAAGGGTAGAAATGGCGCAGCAGGGAAAATGGTGGACATGGGGGTGGAGTCGGGAGTGCTGAGCAAGAAAGGGTTGGACAAAGAACACCAAACCCTGAGGTCAGGCCGGTAGCGAGGTTAGGTACTCGAGATTAGATCCAGCGTGACTGGACCCCAGTGACCCGGGGAGTACAGTAGGGCCATGGAAACTGCTCCAGTGTTCCGAAAGCCACTGGAGGGTGTGAAGAAGGAGGGACATTGGAGAAAAGAATGCACCTCTGTGAGTCTGTGTAGGCTGCTCAGAGCCTTTTAAATACAAGTAAGTGAACTACACACAGCCTCAGTGTGGGATAGACAAATAGAAGAGAAACAAACATGAAAACATTTTCAGAGAAAAACTGACAGTGTTACAGCAACATTGACAACCTAAAGGAAGTAAACGTTAAGTGAAAACTCATTTTTTGTAATAATGAATACTAAACACCTTTACTTTGGGCACATTGTGTGTGTGATAATGAGGTGACTGACCTGAAATATTTGTTTCTCATACTGTTCTTAATTTTTAAAGTACAAAATATTTACTATGATACAATGATTGGGTAAGTATTCCTTTGTGCCCCCCAAAACAGTATGTGTAAAAATTAAATTATTAATTCCTTAAAAGAGTTGTGTGGAGATGCTTTCCAATTCTGTTTTAGTTTTCCTGTTACATTACATATTCTGGTGTAATGTAATATATTCTCTAATGTTTGTTACATCTAAATTATAAAATTTTTGCCTCACTCATTATACCATGTTATCACTTTAATGTCCATGGAGCAAGGTCTCATACATTCTTCACATAGATTACTTACTGGATTTATGACATCACATGTTGTTTTGATCTCTCTTTTTTTAATTTTTATTTATTTATTTATTTATTTATTTTTGGCGGTACTGGGGATCGAACTCAGGACACTGCGCTTGCTAGGCAGGCGCTTATTCCACTGAGCTATATCCCCAGCCCCTTGATCTCTCTTTTTTTAAAAACTTCAGTTATTCCAAAGAATCACCTTTGGCTTCATTAAAACTCTTAAATATTACATCTCCTATTTTATTCTTTAGTTTTGTATCTTATCTTCTATTTTACTTTATTTTATTTTATTTTTTGTACCAGGAATCAAACTTAGGACCTCGCACTTGCCAGGCATGTGCTGTGCCACTGAGCTATATTCGCAGCCCCCTTCTATTTTAGAGAAAAAATATTTTTCTATTCTTTCACAATATATAATTTTTATGTACACACACACTAATTTTGAAATGCATTTCTTATTATCCAAAAGTATGTAACAAAGAACATGCTATATTTATATTGACATTTTATTTTGTTATATCATATATTATGTGTGATTAAAAAATCTGCATTCTACAATTCCTGGGTGCCCTCTAAATAATCCTTTTGAAATCTATCAAAAATGACATTTTTATTTCTTCTGGGAATTACTCAGAGGACAGAGTTAATTGCTGCTTTGATTGTAAATTTGTCTATTTCTCTTATAATTTTGGCAGTATTTAATTTAGACATCCATTATTAAACTTTTAGATTAGAGTTTTTATGTTGTACAAGTTAAAATTTACAAATGACATGTTAAATTTATGCATGTGATAATATTTATTTATACTAAATTTAATGACTTTTGGTCTTTCTGAATTATTGCAATTATTTCAAACATAAATATTGTGATTATTTTTTGGTAAAATCTGGCAAATTATGTATGGACAATTTAAATCAATATTTAGGAAAATTTTAAATGTTTGCTGTAAATCTGTTCACTAAATGCTTTTCATTTATGTTGTCTATATTTTTTCTTTTTAATTTTTTAAACAGATAACACAAAATTGTACGTGTTAATGGGATACTCTGTGTTAGTTTTAAAACATATATTATACAACTTTTAAGTCAGGTTAAACATAGCTATCTACTCCAATGCTTATCATATTTTTACTTTGCAAAGAGACTTTTTTGCTAACATATTGAAATACATAATAGTTTACTGTTGCCTATACTAACAGTAGAACCTCTTTATGAGTTAGTGCATACTCAGCATTTGTCCAACTGTCCCTGCCTTCTCCTCTCCCCATAATGTTATTATTTTCTATCTAAATAATTTAGCCCTCCTCTTCTGACCTCTATTTACTTGAAAGTTGTACACTTTCTTTCCTTTTGTTTCCTTATATTGCTTCCCCATAATTTTAAACATGTATCCTTGACTTTCTGACCCAAATATACCTTGCTGCCTTTATTTTTCTCAGGGAAAATGGGTGAAATTTCGAATGGTTTATTGCTCTTTGTTTTTTGTATAAATGAAAGGTATTATAAAACAGATATAAAGCTATCTTAATTCATATTTTCTAATTGCATACCTTAATTATATTATAGAACATGATCATTAGAATTGATTTAAATTAAAATTATTTAGAATATAGCCTTCTATGTGAGATTATATAAATACCTTATAATACAGTAAAAAAGAAATGAAAAGTATTAAAAATACGTATTGCATACACAAGACAGTACCATTATTCTATATGAGTTAACAATCACCCACAGTGTGCAGTATTTCTTTGTTCATTAAATTGTACTTCTCATCTGAAGATCTCTATGTGTCATGTATTTACTTGAAATAATTTCTTTAGTAGAAATTTCTAGGTTAACAGTTATACTGCTTTGGCACATTGAGTGTATAACACTTCACATTGGCTACATCTTCCATTGTTGGCATTAAAAAGTGTGCTGTCTGTATAATAATCAATCTTTGAATCGTTCAACTTCTAGGACTTTTCATCTGTAAATTTGTTATTCCTTTAACATGTCAGCTCTTGCTATATTGGTTTTAGATTTCTGGTTTATGATTTGTCACTTTCAAAATTTTGGAAACCCATCGATACTACCTCATCTCACTTTCTCTGTTTCCGTACGCACACCAGTTACATGCCTGAAAGGCCTTCCCAGGCTGTGCGCAGTATCTCGTGTTCTGCTATCTTTATGCTCCACTTACTTGTCCTCTGATGCTTGAACGTGCACAATAGCTCCTGGTATACCTTCTATTTCCTTGAGCCTGTTTCTGCTTTTTATAAAATTTAGGAATTCCAACTTTTAAAAGGAAGCTATGAAGTAAATTACCAATTTCCTATACATATATAAATATTTTCATCATCTAAACTGTGGCATATGCAGTTGACTTAAAATCTGTCATTTAAATATTTGTAAGATAAAAGTGTCTACTTTTATACTAATGGTGTTCATAATTTATTTTTACTGTACTTTTTATTAAAGTTTGTCTTTCTTAGATATAGTTTTTGAAAGAGCATTTTAAGAAATAAGTAGAGAACAAAGATGTTGTTACCTTTCTGCAAAGAGGCTCTACGTACATTTATGTTTGTGTTTGGTTTTGAGAACTCCAGGAAGTACTGGAAAAACTTCATTTTCCTTAGTCCAAGAGCACAATCTAAATTCTATGGCCTAATCAAACTGCATTACTAAAATAAAGATAAAACAACTGGACATCTGCTTAACAGAAGTAACTTCACTCTTTTCTCTATGCTTTGCACAATTGACTATGTAAAATAGAGAATATAGAAACATGTCATTTGATAGAAGTGCAAAGATATTTCATCTCAGTATTTTAAGTACATGTCCCAGAGTTCATTATGTTTGAACACTCCACTCTTAGCTATTTAAGGTAATATTTCAATGTTTATTTAATAATTTATAACTCACAACTCACATTGACCTACAGTATCTCATTGATTTTTATGGCAATCTTTTGAGATTAATTATATGTAGATTAGCATCCAAACTTCTATAGCAAAAGAAACTCAATTAGGTAATGAAAGGAATTGCCAGATCTCACTTAACAGTAGATATTCTATGACATTAAGCTATCTGTTTAGTAAGTTAACTAATGAATATCAAGTCTATTTTATATATGTATATTATGATAATCAAAATATTTAATAAATTTATTAGACACTCCTTTTAAAATGTTTAATTTTAATTTTTTCATTATTCACTTTATTAGTAGCTGCATGCAGCATACAGCATTGACATTCCCTGTGGGGAGCTGGTGCATGTTTGTAACAATCTTAATTCTTTCTCACCACCTTCTCCCTGCTTCCGTCTTTCCTCCAACCAGTCCCTTGATCTACTCCCATTTTTTGTGCATGTTTACAATACATAATGTTTACATTGCTTTGGTGGTGCCTGTACATGTACATTATACATCCCAATTTTATTTTTCATTCCTTATCTCTTCCCTCCATATCTTTTCTACCACCTATTAAAATGCATTATATTATTTCTAAAAAAGTATTTAAAATTTCATTCTTCTTAACATTAATAATAAATAATTTCAATATTCATTTGAAAATTGTTTGGTAAACACTCTTTCTGCCTGCAATTGTCCTAAAGAAATGTCCTTAACTCCCATAGTTGTCCAAGTCAATATACTCAGACATCCTATTCTGGCACTGTTCTGTATCAGAGGTTCTTCAAAGTGCCCGTTACCAGACAGCACCAGTAGAAGGATACAGGATCCAAGAATCTGCCCTGGCTTAAGACACTATGCTTTTGAGAGATATCATATACCACTTCATGCACATTCACAAGACTCCTGCCTTGGTCATGTCTTTTTGTGATCATCGCCCTTACAAAAAATCACAGTTTAGAGTCTCTCTCAGAATCTACAAGCAATTTTTATTTTTATTTATTTATTTATTTTTTATTATTTTAGAAACATAAAAGTACAAAAACATATTGACAAACAGACACCAATTATCATAAAAAATAGTACAATCACAACTAATCTATAGACAAGGTGATATGGTCTCAACAGTGGTTATTGCTTTATCCATTGATATCTACGAATTGTAAATGTATGAACCCATATACAGACATGCAAATTTAGTCAGACAGTTAATCCTCTCAACAAGAGAAAAAAACACAAAAACCAAAAATCCAAAGACAAGAAACAAAACAGGCATACAACAACAACAGCAACAACATCAACAACAACAAAAAAAACCACCGCTTATTGCTGCTTTACATATTGATATCTTCGAAGTGTGTGTTCAGGATAACACATACAGATATACACGATTAATCTAATATCCTGTCATCGATTATTGCTTAGCATTAAGTGATAAAATACAATAGTAGAACCATGTTAGCCCTCCTGCATATATGTATATTCATATATATTCCTATATACATACATACATTTTTGTCTTTTTCTTTTCTCCTTTCCTTCGTCCCATCTGTTCTTTGTTTTTGAACAGATTTCCTTCATGACTCTTAGTTTATATTCCCACCCTCGGGTTCTTACACCAGTGATATAATATGTTGCCTGCACATGTATCGCTGATTTATTTCACTTATGAGTATGGACTCCAGTTTTGT
>PVLD010031958.1:0-15177 GCA_004027595.1 Dinomys branickii
GTAAGACTGGCCAGTATGAAAAAATCATCCAATAACAGATGCTGGCGAGGCTGTGGAGAAGTAGGGACTCTATTACACTGCTGGTGGGAATGCAGACTGGTGCAACCACTGTGGAGAGCCGTTTGGAGATTTCTCAGCAAACTAGGTCTAGAGGTTCCATTCAAACCAGCTATTCCTCTTCTGGGTATTTTCCCAGAAGTTCTGCAAACATCATATCACTCTGATATATGTGCACCCATGTTTATAGCAGCACAATTTTAATAGCTAAAGTGTGGAAGCAACCCAAGTGGCCATCCACAGAGGACTGGATTAAAAATTTGTGGCATTTTTATATAATGGAATATTATTCAGCTATAAAGAAAGACAGTTTTGGGGACTTTGCAGGCAAGTGGTCAAAACTGGAGTCCATACTCAGAAGTGAAATAAATCAGTGATACATGTGCAGGCAACATATTGTATCACTGGTGTAAGAACCCGAACGTGGGAATATAAACTAAGAGACATGAAGGAAATCTGTTCTAAAACAAAGAACAGATGGGACGAGAGAAAGGAGAATAGAAAGAGACAAAAATGTATGTATGTATATATGAATATGCATATATGCAGGAGGGCTAACATGGTTCTACTATTGTATTATATCACTTAATGCTAAGGAATAATAGATGACGGGTTATTTGATCAATCTTGTATGTCTGTATGTGTTATCCTGAACACACACTTCGAAGGTATCAATATGCAAAGCAGCAACTATTGGTGGTTTTGTTGTTGTTGTTGTTGTTGTTGCTTGCCTGTTTTGTTTTTGTCTTTGGATTTTTGGTTTTTGTGTTTTTTCTGTTGTTGAGAGGATTAATTGTCTGACTAAATTTGCATGTCTGTATATGTGTTCATATATTTACACTTCGAAGATACCAATGGATAAAGCAATGACCACTGTTGAGACCATGTCACCTTGTCTATAGATTAGTTTTGATTGTACTATTTTTTATGCTAATTGGTGTTTGTTTGTTAATATGTTTTTGTACTTTTATTTTTTTTAAATAAATAAAAAAACTATACTGAGATTCTATCTGACCCCAGTCACTACCATCAAGAATGCAAAAACAAATAACAGCAACAACAACAAAATGGTGGTGAGAATGTGGGGAATGAGGAACACTTCTATGCTGCTGGTGCAAATGTAAAGTGCAAATTTTCTAAAATAAACACTCACGGGAAGAATTAAATCTCTTATTTTTAATTTCTATACACCATTATACTAAGTAATCCTTGGCTTATAGCAGATTCACTCTAATCTCTACCTCCATTCCACATGGAGCACTCCCAGTGTGTCTTTTTATACAAAGTTCCCTCTTTTGTAAGAAACAGTCTTTCAGACCAGGGCACACCCTAATCCAGTTTGACCTCATTTTAACTTAATACCTACAAAAAGACTATTTCTACAAAATGGTACATTCAAAGGTAAGGGGAGGAGAGTTAGGACAGATTATCTTTGGGAGAACACAATTCAGCTGACAACAATTACCTACCTCCAAAATTATATGTAGGAGAGAAATTCTAACTTAGTTACACCATTATTTGGGATCTTTGTCACACGTAGATGAATTGTCCTGGGCTCTGGCAGAATCTGATGCCAAGTTTAAAACCCCAGCATCCTTCAGGAAACCAGGAGACCCTCTGCCCTCGGGGCTCAATGCATACTCCGGAGAAGAAGCCCCGGCACTCTCTTGTCACTTGTCGTTTTTCTTCCAACCCTACCCTAGTTAATCTCAAAATATTCAGCTACAATCTTGAGATACTGTCTACATTTGAACTACTCAGCCCACTGATTCAAAATTGCTTTAAGAGGAAAATAACGTTTTAATTTTTTTTTAATTAGAACTAAAAGTTCTAAGAGAAATATGTCAAGTGTGGTAACATTTTACAGTGAATAGATTTCCTTCAAAATGAAATTAAATTATCCATCAACAGATGTAAATTACTGTAGTAAAATTCTTGGCTCTTTTTCCAGGGAGAAGCAAATGTTGAGAGTGGGAGGGTTTTGTTTTTCAATGATCATATCCAAAATAATATTAAAATAAAGGCATAATGCAAAGCTAAAATGGAAAATTGATTTAAACTCTCAAAATGTTTAAAATTTGAAAGAATCTATTACTAGGTCAAATAGTGAAGTCCCGAGCATGCTGTGACAGAAACACAAAAAGCCCTTTTGTTCATCTCTAGAATTCTAAAGGGCCTGAGGCGACTCACTCTTCCCTGTGCTGCTCTAAAGTTGTTGAATGAAATGTGTGACAGAGAAGAGTAAGGAACTCAAAACAAAACACACTAATAGTAAAATATGGATTAAAATTCTGGTCTTACAATAGCTGTGAAAACTTAAAATTATATCCAATAAATTTAAGGATTTTAGCTGTCATTTGGAAGATATTTGAATAGAACTAGTAAAGGTCACTGGACCTATCCTGTTTTATTTTTTAACTTTGTTATCTAGATAACAGCGTTTGTTTCCTGGGCCTTCATACACCATTTGCAAATTATTGAAATGCAGAATGCAAAGATCGCTTCTTTCCTGTTCATGCACATCCCTCATTCTTCCTTTATAGGTCAGCAATGTCTTTGTGTCTTTAAGTCCTTACTTACATTATTGGCTTTTTTTGAAATTAGGCTACAATCCCCTTCCCAGCTGATGGTCTTACCTGTTTGACAAAGAAAGTGAAGATCATTGACTCAAGCTGCTGTGAGCCTTCTCATGCTGCCCAAGCTGATGCCTGCCTTCGTCACTCTCCTATCACTGGACATGATACCCACAATTTATGATTTCAATCTGTGGTCAGCAGGTTCCAAGGCAGAAATTGGATGACAGAGAAGCTGGTGTCAGAAAAGGTGTTCAGCCAGGCAGCCAAGAGAGAAGGGAGCAACCGTGAATACACTCTTTCAAGTCACACACCCTGTGACCCGCCTCTTCCTACTAGATCCCGACTCCTCACAGCACGTTCAGCCATGGGTCCATCCACTGATAAGCATAGCACACCCTTGATCCAGGCAACTTCTAAAACCCCACCTGGAACACACGAGGCATTTGGGAAACATTTTTATCTGAACTATAACAATGCCTATGCATAGATAAGGGCCAACCGGGAGAAATGTTCTAGTTCCAAGTTTTGCTCACCTGGCCAGTATTTGGGAAAAGCTCAAATTCTTCTGCGCAGCTCTCTAGCCTCACATTTTTTCCCTCTCCTATCTCTATGCAGCAATTGTTTTTCCCTTGGTCTTCCAATGGATTCCGTGCCCCAGTTTCTTCCTTTTCTGCAGGAATCTTATGACATCTAGATCTTACTTCTCCCTCCCCTCTGTTCTTTCTCCTCAGCTCTTCCCACGCGCAAATGTGTTTTGTATGTGAGATCTTCCCCTTGATCCCAAATCTAGCCTCTAGCTGTAGTCAGTGGCTTACATTCTATCTTAGACAAATTTCTTGAAAGAGAAAACAGGAAACAATATTTCCCTTTGAACTTTCGGAAAAGTGAGAATGGCTGCATCTCTGGAGGGTCGCACACATCAGGATAGCAAGCAGAGGTCCCCAAGGCAACCTCAGACCACCCAGTGAGTGCTCAGTGGAGTCTGCATTAAGCACCACTGTCCATTCCAGGGATGTGCCCCAAAGAAGGGGCAGAAAAGTAAAGGCAAACACTACATAGAAGAGACAAACGTGGCCAGTCGTGGAAGTACGTTCTTCCCCCAGCACAAATTCACACATGTGCCCACACAGAAACACCTACACAGATTCAAACACACAACTACACACAAAAACATACAGACAAAATCATACAGCCCATCTCCCATTGGACAGCAGAGAAGACCAGGAAGAGGGGAGCAACAATAGCTCAGATGAATTGTGTGAATGAGTCTGTAACTAACAAAAAAGTCTTGAATTAGACTGAAAAGTCACTGGATCAGAGCGGGTTTGCATAAGTTTTTCATCATTAATGAAAATTTAGCTTAGCACTAAATAACTACATTCTACAATTTCTGCATCCATAGTGAATATAGTCCATAACTAAATATGTACCCATTAAATAAAAAAATTATATGACAAATCTAAAATTCTACGTAGAATGGATATATCCTGTAATATGACTCCATCATAATGATATTTAGAAATTATACTCACCATTCTTCAGGTATATTGTTACAAATCTGTGTATTATTAAATTAGATTAGCAATGCAGCTATGAGATTTTTAAAAGCTAAAGTCATTTTTTAAAATCAGATTGTAAAATCATAAGAAAATAGAATTAATTAATTAAAATATCTACCTACTCATTAGGCGCATTTACTGGGATGATATGCCACATGACAAGGGTGAGTAAGACAAAGTCTCTAAATTCAAGATTATATTTCACTTTATACCACAAGCATATGTGAAAAGGGCAAATAACCACACATCCTGCTAAAGTCAGGGATGAAGTAAGAGATGTGGACAAAAGAGGAAAATTCATAAGGTCTAAGCAACATGGCAAAGCATTATAAAAGACACAGGGACCAATTTAAGATGCTCCGTGACAGCCAGAACACTATAGAGAAAAAATTAAAATTGAGGATGTCATTCACTGCTTTTAACCTCAGTATAAAGAGCAACTGTCCAGCTGGCATGGTGGTGCATGCCTGTAATCCCAGCACTCTTGGGAGGCTGAGGCAGGAAGATTGTTGTGAGTTCAAGGCCAGGCTGGGTTACAAAGTGAGCTCAAGGCCAGCATGAAGTGAATAAAGAGAACCTGTCTCAAAAAGACCCCCCAAAAAAGAGCAATTGTCATATAAAGAAGTGAAAATAATAAACAGCATTTTATTTACTTGATATTTTAGCACCTAGCACAACTCTACAGTGAAGGTCAAGTGGTTATGATTAAAAACAAAAAAACAAAGAAAGAGAAAAAGCAGGGTAAGAGCATATACAATAGAAAATCTTTAATTTTAAGCGAATTTACAGAAGTCTATTCAAATTAAATTCCTACAGTATGAAAAGTCTTAATACAGAAAGCAAGCCAAAATATTACTCATGTGATACTTAATTCTTAAATTTGGGGGAGAGGTTAAGTAAATCCACAGTGTCAAAAGAAGATTTTTTTTCTTACATGAGTTTTCTTAATCTGTATCATATGCCGGGGAACTTTATGAGTATTAGTGCTTAAAACTTTTGAAATGAAAGGATTCTCATTGGAAAATACATTGTGGGAACAACTCTGGCACTTGGCTGGAGGATGGAACCAGGTGATCTGATGTTAGACCTTTCCCTTGTCCAAAACCGATGAGTTTGTGAAATGGGTGAGTCACTTAACCTTTTAAAATAGATGAATTTCAAAAAAAAAAAAAAAAGTGGAAATGAGAATGGAAGCAGCTGTTTGAATTTGAAATGTGCACAGAGAGAATTGCACTCCAAGGAAATGCAGTAAGCGGTAATCATGTTATATAATTTTTGTCTTTTTGTCCAGAAAATTAACAACTAAACCACTGAAAAGCAGATCTGGCTTACACACTGTAAACAAAGGGGGACTGGGTTAGAAGCAATTCAGAGTTTGGGGAAGATAAAACCGTAAAGAATATGGAAAACAAACAAAAATGCAGGGAGTGTTTCCATTGTTAATAAATAATCCAGATAAGTAAGTTTAAGAGAAAGTGAAAATTTTAAAGTATTTATGCAAAAGAGAAAACCTATGGCACAATAAAGCGAATTAGCTGTTTTGTATTTGAACCTATCCCATGTAATTATATTCACGATGGAACAATAACAAGAGAGGCAGCCCTAAAACTAATGTAAGTTTCAGTGGATAGAACTTACCACCTTGAAAATGACCCTAAGATCAAGTCTCTGGGCCGGGGATATAGCACAGCGGCACAGCACCTGCTTCCCATGCTCAAGGTCATGAATTTGGTTCCTGGTACAAAAAAAACTCCAAGATCAAGTTTCTTTGTTTGGTTTTCCATTGCCTGTCTCTTCCTCAGAAAGGCCATATAAATTATGTACAGTAATGTGATTTATCCAGCATAACTCATCTTCACATTGTACTATCTCATGTGTGACAGGTAATTATTTTATTGTATGACTATAAAAAAGTGTCAACTTTCATCATTGCCCTAGCTGAATATTTAACACTCAGGCAGGAACAAGCTGTCCTTGCCAGTGAAAGCAACTTGTCCTCCCACATTTGAAGAGACTATCCATCTCTTGCTTAAAGATCATGTAACATGTCACCCAGGAAAACTGTCATGCAAGGAGTGCACATTTATATTAAAATCCAACCAACTGCCCTTAGTATCATGACACATTATTAGGGTTACATTTCATTGTGTTCCAGGGAGGAAATGGCAAAGTTTGAACTAGAAAGAAACAGCTTACATTCCAAAAGAATTATGAGCTCTTACATATGTAGATAGAAATGCAAGACCAAAGAAAACATTCTACCACTGAATTGAGCTAAATTTGTGGATGTGAGTAGCGTTAAAAGAGATTTTGGGTTTAATGCTATAGCACATGCAACTCAAAGTGGTTCTTGTAGTATCTGAGTTGTTGGCTAAAACATAGACTTAACATCATCTGCATTTAATAAAGTTGAAATGTCAGAATCTCTATGACATGATACAGAGAAAGAAAACCAAACATTCAGGGAGATAAGAATGCTAAAATCGATTTATCATATATCATTCAGACTTCCATCTAGCCCTGCTACCGTCCTTGAGAGTACTTACAGGACACTTTCTTACCAAAACACTGAGGAATACATTAATGAGAAGAGCACTAACATCTATGCAAAAGTATATTGTTCTCCTCTGTACTAGGCATCATGGTAGAATATGGCACCACTGAGTTAATTAGTTGGGATGACGTGATTCTGGAATAGCAAAGCCCAAAGTGTTTAACTGCCAGAAACAAGGTGGACGAATGTACCATAAAACGCAACAGAGCAATATGGGCATCAGAATTATCCAGCCTATAGGGAGCTTTGCCATAGCTGAATTGCGATAGCTTTGGGAATGAATGTCCAGTATCCTTGGACAATGTATTAATCAATTTTCTAATCAGAGACAGAATGCCCAACACCTACAATTCAAAGAAAGAAAGGTTGAATTTAGTTTTCAGTTTCAGGAGATTCAGTCTGTCACTGGCTAGCTCCAAGACAGGAACATCATGGTACGGGTGATTAAAGCTGCTTAGTTCATGGAAGCTAGGAAGCAAAGAAAGTGAACAGAGCAGGAGAGGGATAGGTGAGGGCCCATATTTAGTACCCAAGATATACCTCTATGACCCATCCAGACATATGCAGATGCACACCTAAATAATATACTAACCCAATGGAGTTGATAAATTAGGATTAAAGATCACAATCCACTCCTTGTAAGTTTCACACCCAAACATATCCCCTGAAAGCATACTTAATTTCCAAATAAAGGCAAGTTCATGATTCCACTTAACATAATACAATGATCACACACACTACTGAAAGCACAATAATCCACTCCCCAAAGTCTCAATATTTCCAGATTTTTTGAAAGTCCGAGTCTCCTCTAAGACTCAAGGCAAACTCTTAGCTGGGAACTTCTGTAAAAACTAAGGACAAGTTAAATGATTCCAAGATGCACTGGCACGGAGTAAAAACATTCCCATTCCAAAAGGGAGGACTAGCAGAACAGAAAATAATAGGAACAAAGAAAGGTTTAAAACTAACCAGGCAAGCATTAAATCCTGTAGCTCTGTGTCCAGTATTCAGGGCCCATACTGGTAAAATATGAGTTCCAGAGGACTTGGGCAATCCCATCCCTGTGGTTTTGGAGACGCAGCTGAAATTTCCCTCATTTTGACTAGCTTTCTGCAGTCTGTGGCTTCCTTTGGCTGGTGCTGCATAGTATCTGCGCAGTATCTGTGACTTCCTGGGGTCTCCACTCCACCTACAGCTTCCTTCCCACAGCCTCACATACTGCCAATGGACATTTTGTCTGGCCTGCCAAGCCTTCTTTTTGAAATCTAGATGGAAGCCTCCCAGACCCGGTAACTATTACATTCTTCATGCCAGTAAAATCAGCATAGCCAAAGTCTGCTATCAGCAGAAGCAGTAGCTAAGGTCCCTTGAACCAAGGCTACAGGCTTGTTCTGAGTGCCTGGATGTCTGATCACAGTGAAATGAATGGTGGTTAACCAATTCCCTAGGCAACCTGTCTTGAACAGGGCTTCGGGGACTATCTTCCTAAATGAAAGGCTGATACTTTTGCGTCTTTGAGCCTACTATGGATGAGGCCTTACTGATCCCTGAGATGTCCTCAAGGTTTGTTTCTTTTTATCTTTGTACAAAATATCTGGTGTCTTTGTAATATTGCTTTTCTCTTCAGCTGCCACACTAACTTTGGCTCCATTTTACATGGCTACTTCTTACCTAAAAGTCACATTTTTTTCTAATTTTTCGGCTCTCATTTCTGCCTTCAATTGTTATTATAAATATGGCTAAAAGAAACTAGCAGCACCTATAACACAGCTTGGATGAAGGGCTATTTTCAAATTTCCTGCACTTAATGGATTAATTAATGCACTGCCCTTAGTCTCAGTCTTCCAAAAAGTCTCAGTACATGGGAAAAAATACAGACAAACTTTCTACCAGAGCATAAAGCTCATGGCCTGTAGTTCAAGTTCCAATATAGTCCTTGTTCCCAACTGAAATTGCTTGAACCTGGCCTTTACCGTCCTCATTCCCATCAGCATTCTGACCTTCTCAACTCTGACTAAAAAAACTCATCAGATTCTACCTACTACATTCTAGGGCTTCACTAGCCCACAACTTGAAACCTTTCCAAACTCTTTCCATGGATTTTTAAACCACATTATCAGGTAGTTACAGCAATGACCTCATTTCTCTGGTGGTGCTAATTTTCTGTATTGCCTTTCACATTAGTGTGACACAATGTGCAACACCCACAACTTGAAGAAGTTAAATTTACCTTGTGGTTTCAGAGGGCTCAGTCCACAATAAGCTGGCTACAAGGCAGAAACATCATGACAGGAGTAATAGAACAAAGCTGCTTAGTTCATGAGCTAGAGCTCATTATGGCACCCAACACTGTGCCTCCATATCTCACACAGACACTCACAGTACTGTACTTTACTAATACACTAGGCGTTTCTTTATCAAATGAAGCTGACAAGTCAAAATGGATGGTGATAGACAGCCTACAAAAGTGTTACTAAACCAGTATCTCCAGAAAATCTTCCAGCTCAAAATCTGATTTGAGAGTCACGGCTTTCATCCTATCTCCAGACCTAAGCAAGTTGATAGACCTTGGGTCTTCTGATTAAAGAAAAGATGAGGTCCTTTTAAGGAAGAATCCTTCAGCATTGTCGTAAGTATAGGCTGTAAATTTTCTTCCAGACTCTTCCCAAATAACCCAAACATTGATTGCCATGACTTATTTGGTGCTTAGGAAAAATAAATACTGGAGATTTTTCTGTAACTAGAAGATGTCACCACACAGTAGAGATGAAAGAAACTTAACAATATTATCCCGACTTTCCATTTTACAAAGAAATTAGGGGACAAGGAGATTAAATGATTTGTCCACATCAGAGCCAGTGTTCATTTCCCCACTTCATGTCTCGCATGTGGCCATTAAGATGAATGCACATTCTGAACTATTGCTTCAAGGGACTTTGCAATATGACAATGATAAAACATCTGACTCATCTGTTACAGCTTGGAGATTTTTAGTTATAGCTTTAATTTTTATCTCACTTAGATAAAATTGTGATGATAGGATATACTAATACCTTTAAATACTTTGAATTTAAACATCAAGAGCTCAGTGGAAACCACTTTGCACTACCAATGCCCTGTACTCATTACTTTTAATTCTTCAAAACAGAATGTCTGACTCAGCTTGGCATAGAAATACAAAAGTGAATGAAGATTATGGCTTGCGTTATTCAATTTTTCATTGCTGTGACCAGACCTGAGGGAAACAACCCAAAGGAAGACTTATTTTGGCTCACAATTTTAGAGGAGTCACTCAATGCCCACTTAACTCCATCTTTCTAGTCCTGTGGAAAGGCAGAATCATGGCAGATGGTATGGTGGGGTAAGGATGCTGCGCACATGGCAGTCAGAAAACAGAAGAAAATGGAAAGATCCAGAAAGAGCTCAAAGACAAAGATACACCTTTCAAAGGTGCATCCCCAGTGACCCATTTTATCCAGTTAGGCCCCACATTGCAATAACCCATTGAGTTAAGAATTCATGAATAGATTAGTCCACTTGATGAAGTCAGAGCTCTCATGAGCCACTCAGTTCCTCAAATCTTTTATAGGATCAACAAAGCCTTCAACACAGTGAGGCTCTTGGGAAACATTTTGGATCCACATCCTAACTGGACTTAAAAAGGAATGATTAATTAATGGACAAAATACAATTTCAAATATATAAAACAAATATATCCCTTCCTTTCCTTATTATATCAACTAATTTGTTCATGCTATCACTGGACTCAACAAAAATTAAACTTGTTAAACTAGTGTGATAGGCTTATTTCACTTTCAGTTTATTCCACTTACTAATTACACACACAGAGACACAGATTAAGTATAATCAACTTATGAAGTTAATGCTTAAATTTTAAAATTATTACAGCATTACCATAACATATAGGCATTAATCCCCCTCAAAATGCTCCCCTTAAGTTTAAACACATTCTTGCCACTTTCTGAAGAAGTTCTGAAAGACCACTTTCCTGAGTGTATTTACAAGGTGTGATCGAAAATATGACAAATACTGTGAGAAATTCTGCCCCTGCAGAATAGGCAGTGGTCACAATTAATAAAAATTTCAATCCAAAAAATGTTAAATGGTGCTACTGAGTGCCATCCAACACAAAGGCAGGCTTATAAAGATATTGTGGTATGTCCTTTCCTATCTTATTCACCAGATCTGGCACCGTGCAAATTCTGGCTCTTTCTTAAAGTCAAAATGACCATGAAAGATTAATGTTTTGAAAGATTCAGCACATCAAACGGTCATGACAGTGCCAGTGAAGACACTCATGAAAGAAGACTTCCAGAATTGCTTCAGGACATAGCAAGAATGATGGAATAAGTTTATTCAAGGCAAGGGGAATATTGTGGGGATGTTAATGACAATGAGACTTTTACTTTTATAATTTAAACATTATTATATTATATTATTATCTTATATTTATTATATTATATTACATTCTGCAAGTGCTTTGGAGTGAGTCACACGAAAAAAAATGGGTATCATAAGGCATAGAATTTCCTGCCTGGATATTCAGAAATAGGACATTGAAAAATAGCGAGACATCTATGGCCATATCATCCTGAATTCATCTGATTTCACCTGAAAAATAGCAAGGCATGCTTGTAATGAATATTTCAATCAGCAGATATGGAAAGAGAGATTTCATTTGTTTTTGACCTCAAAATCCTTGCCTGTTCTTATTCCAGAGAAGAAACCAATTACACATTAAATGCATGTGCATTCTTATAAGATCATAAAAATAAAGAGGTTTATTTTAATGGAGAAATTTGACATGAATCAGAAAACTAAATTATTTTTGTCATGCATGTAAGGTTTAAAAACAAAATGCTATGGTATAACATTAATTTTGGTCATTTTCTTCTCATAAATTCTCTGAAGAATATACTCTCCCTAAAATTATAGGAGAATTTAAATATCAGAACAAGGTCACCACGACTGAATTTGGTTTTGACATATGTATTACTGAGAATAAAATCAATAGAATTTTTAAAATAATCATGAAGAATAGAAGAAAGATTTATGGAAAAATAGAAAAACTATACATCACTTCTTGGGTATCTGTTCAATCACCTGAATGTAGCTGCTGCCCAAAATGTATGAAATTTTAAATCCCCCTGAATAAATTCAACTTTGTTTAACCACACAGAACTTTATTCACATCAATCACTCTATTGTCAGATCTTAGAAAATGAGGTGACATAAGAAAACAACTCTGGAGTCAGGCTACTTGGGTTCAAATTCCAGAGCCAAAGGTAATTAACTATGTAAGTTTGGCTATAATCCTTATTTGCTCCAAGATCCGTCTGGACAATGCAATAAGGTGACATCACCCATCTCAAGTTGTTGTAAAGATGAGATGAGCTAATCCATTTAGAGCACTTCAAATAACCCTGGGCACCTCGTAAAAATATTCAATAAATGTCAGCCACCCCTATTATTTCATTCTCCAGCCCCTTATATATTAGAAACGGCATGTTAGAAATGAGACATTGAATTAGCAGCAGACATAAGAAGAACACTACAAGACAGCAAGCGTAAAAAGTAGAAGAATTATTAAATCAGAAACAAGAGGTCAATAAGCAGAACTATTTCATGATATTTAAGCCAGGGGTCAATAGTCCAGACCATTTTCAGTGTCTGACAGTAAAATAAGTTTAATAAGAAATATACATGACACATTTGGGAAAAAAATGTACATTACCAAAACATAGTCTTTAATAATTTTATTAAGAGATGTTCTATGAATTTTATATAGATGGTCTCATTCTTCTAATGGTAAGACTTGATATTTCAAAGGTGTTGATTCTTGAATGTAGGTATCAATTTCAGCTTATTATTATATTATACATAGTCTAAACAGAATTTTGTACTGTTTTGTAAAATGATTCTTATGAAGATACTAGATGCATTTGAGAAAAGAGGAGAAAGGACTTATGGTATTGAAATACTACTCACCAGCCACTGCAGTCCGCTGCAGTCCACCACTCTGTTCCACTGGTGCACTTCTCTTGGAGACCTCTGGGATTGCCAGCAGTCACCAGGCAACTGCAGTTTCAAGCAGCCCCTTCTGTGTAGTGAGTCTGGACTTAGGGAGAAGGTACTGCTTCCCTCCTCCTTTTTGTTCATTAAAGTCTCTCTTTTCACTCATCTGTGGGCTTCAATTCTCACTTCAGAACCTTCCTGGGCCCCAGGGATGCATTTCCCTCCTTCTTCTCTTCCTTGAGTTGCTATATTACAGTGTCTGGACATCAAATCTCACAGAGGCTCTTTCTCTGCTGCCCACCACTCCACCATCTTCCTGGAAGTCCAATTAGCCCAATGTCTTCTTACTTTTATCTGTTAAGATCTTGCCACTTGCCTTATTGAACTGTTTTTTTTATCTGCCCTGATGCCATTTCAAACGATTTCATTGTGGGGATTTGGGTTTCCTCTTCTTGTATGCTCCATGGATCAGCTCTGATTGAGCTCTAAACAGTCTCAATTCACCAATCAAAAGAAACAGACTGACAGAATGGAACAATAAACAAGGTCCAACAATATGTTACATGAAAAAAATACATTTAATTCAAAAATAAATTCACGGACAAAAATTCAAAGAGTGAAAAGCAATACTCCATGCAATAGGAATCCCCCAAAAAGCAGGGGTAGCTATTCTTTTTGCAGACAAAATGGGTTTCAAGTGAAGACTGATCAGAAGAGACAAAGTCACTATGGGCACAATTCAAGAAGAAGAGATAACACTCATAAATATATATAAAACAAATATCAGCACATCCAACTATATAAAACAAATATTAATAGACATGAAAAATCAAATAAACACTACTACAATTGTAATAAAGAACATTAACCCACTGTCACAGGTATAACAACTAGATAAAAAATCAACATTGAAATATTTTTTGAACAAAGGGACTTAATATATTTCTACGGAGCGTTTCACCCCACAACATCAGAACACACGTTTCTGCTCAGCTACATACGTAACATTCTCAAAAATAGACCATATACTAGTTTATGCTACATGCTTAAGCACATGCAAAGGAATTGAAACTATCCCATGTATATTATCATAGTGCAATGAAATTGGAAATCAATGGTAAAAGAAACCACAAGAACTTCATAAACACATGGAAATTAAAAAACATCCTCCTGAACACCCAAAGAAGTACAGATGAAAATAAAGAAGAAATTAGACAGTTTCTTTAATTAAATGATAATGGCAATAAAACATATTGGAACTTAATGTTCACAATGAAAGTAGTCCTACAAAGAAAATTTATAGCAGTGAATACCCATAATCGGAAAACAGAACAAGATCAAATAAACAACTTAGCAGTAAACCTCAATCTTCTAGAAAAAAAATAGGCCAAGCCCAAATCTCCTACAAGAAAGGAAATTATAAAAATCAGAGCAGAATCAGATCCGGGGAAGATGGCGAACAGGTGAGCAGCAAGGGAGCGAACCTCCTTAATAAACACCACCAGCTCGAGACAGACTTGGCGAGCGTGAATGCAGGGACCTCGGCTGGGAAGTTTAGACTGGGCGTATTTCTCTGAGATGCCGGGGGAGATGTGGTAGGGCGGACCAGGCTGCCGGGGCGAGACGTGGGAAAGCCCCAGACCCTGGGAGCCAGGGACGATCCGCGCGGGGAAGAAGCTTGGCTCGGTCCAAGCACCGTGGGAGCGCAGCCGGCTCGATCCCTCCCGCCTCCCGAGCCGGTGCAGCCCCCCGGCGACTCCCGACAGAGATCGGCTTGCTAGCGGCGGAGACGCCCGGCAATCCCACGTTTCGCGCGTGTCGGGTGGGCCGCGCGGAGGGGCCCAAGCGCCGGGAGCGGAGAGAAAGATTTACTGGGTACTAGCGCCCTGAGAGCACGGACGGCTCGATCCCTCCCGCCTCCCGAGCCGGCGCAGCCACCCGGCAACTCCCGACAGAGATCGGCTTGTTAGCGGCGGAGACGCCCGGCAATCCCACGTTTCGCGCATGTTGGGCGGGCCGCGCGGAGGGCCCCAAACGCCGCCGGGAGCGGAGAGAAAGATTTGCTGGGTCCTAGCGCCCCGAGAATACAGACAGCTCGATCCCTCCTGCCTCCCGACCCGGCGCAGCTCTCCGGCGACTCCCGACAGAGATCGGCTCTCTGGCGGCGGCAATGCCCAGCGGTCTCACGTTTCGTGTGCATCGGGCGGGCCGCGCAGAAAGCCCCAAAGGATAGACTGGCACCTTGGAACCTTCATGCCTGCAGGGACTCCAATAACTGGTGAGATATCGGCGCTCGCGACCAGATCACTGAGTGGGGGAGGAGATCCATCCCTATACCTGCAGGGAACCCTGGGAGGGTGGGGGAGCAGTCTTACACACCTCACCCAGGTCACTA
>PVLD010031959.1:0-15173 GCA_004027595.1 Dinomys branickii
TTCCATAATCTGCTATCTCATCATATTCTGAATTTTCTGTTCATGTACCTTCTGCTCAGTTTCTTTGTGGTTTTTTCCAGATGTTAATGTTTTATTTGATGCAAGTATTATTGAGTTGTCTTAAAATACTAACTCTCTTCACTGATAGGAAATACAGTACATATTTCCTGGTTTTTTGAGATCTGCCACTAGATATCATTCACATATTTCACTGTTTCTAATATGACTTTAAAAGTACTTTATTCATGAGATTTCTGTGCTAATTTTGGTTATTTTTTATAACCTTTGTGCATTTTAACAGAACATATACTGTGAAAGTGCAGTTTATAAAATTGTTGCCATTATTATCATTATTATTATTATTATTATTATTAACATTATAGTCACAAGACAGAATTTGTGCTCCAGCTGTCAAGTCCATATAGCAAGCCCATCACAGGATGCTGGTACCTGGTTTGCACCCAAGCTCTGCCGTTTATTAGCTATATGGCTTTCAGAAAGTTACTAATCCTTATTCTATTGTCCTGGTTTATTACATGATAATAACAACATTATGTCCTTATTGAAGTTTGTGATTACAAATTTTAGATAACATAATTCGTTAGAGCTAATTTAAACAGCAAGGAATTCATTGATCATAAGTATCACTCTCCTGTACTAGTAATACAGTGGATAGTCAGGACTTTGGCATGGCCTTATGGGGAGAAGTACTATTTTTCTCTTCCATTATTTTGGGGTTGGCCATTTTACTTGTTTTGGTGAATCAGAAAATAATGACATGGCAGAAGCGTAAGTTTGAAATATGAGTATATATTTGGACTTTTTCCACTATGTTTCAACCATTTCCAAGAGCACATACAACAGGTAGATGGTGTTCCTCTGCCTGATCTTCAAGGTGAAATATGCCCCCCACCAACTCCTGGCATAACAGTGCCCACTTGCCAACCCAAAGACTCAGAACTGTGACTCCTATTCAGCTGAGATAAAGAAAGTGTGAATTTCTATGACTGTATGTCTTTAGTCATGTCTCCTCTATTGCTAAATTTTACATAGTTATGGTAAAGTTTGAAGATCTACATCCATTCAGAGAATATCCATGTTTCAAGAGTCAGATTACCATGAATTTGGAGTAATATAGAAACTAGTGTTGATTACTTCTCATGTATATTTGGAGATAAAAGGAATCTACATGTATAATTCTGGCGACTAAAAAATTTATTATAAACAAGGATTAAAAGAAATTCTCTAAGGTGAAAGGTGACAACTGAGGGCAAAATCACCCAGATGTATCCCTGAGCTCCTCATTCACTGTAACCACAAAACAGGGGAAGGGAAGCTAAGATTTGTGAAAGAATTGATAACACGAAGCAATGAATAATTTGCTTGAAACTGTCTCCTGGCCAGTGACTGGTTTGTAAGTTATTTCCTTATCTCAACCTTTGGGAGATACAAGAAAAGACATTCAGATCCTATACTGAGCCATTAGCTATAGTCAAGCGAATAAAAATGTACTATGAAATCTTCAATTGTATTCAAGACTGTCAAATTTTGTAGATTGCCCTATTTAGAAAATTACAACACTTTTAGAACCATAAAGTAGGTTGCAAATTTGAAATTTTAGGATTTGTGAATACGAAATATTAAAATTATAACAGCACTGTTCTCTCCAATATCCTGTACTATCACATCTATAAAAAGTGGGAGAAGTTTTATGCATGCACAGCGCAGAGTGGAGCTCACTGACAGCCATATGAGCAGTGCTGGTGATCAATATCATTACCTTGGGATAAAAAGAACCATAATCTTAAAACAACAAGCTTAAAGAAAGAATCAAAATAGAAACGTATGCTCAAACATTAGATTATTATAGTGTGACTATAGAATATTTATGGTGAATCTTGTTTTAAAAGAAAAAGGTGATTGGTCATAATTTGCAGTCTCTACAAAGTACGGCTGCCTTACAGCAATTTTATTTCATGTAGCAAAAACCTCAGACATGCCCGCTGAATTAGGATCAGGTACTGCTATCACCCAGCAGTACAAAATTCCACTGGCATGAGATAAAAGTTTCACGTTCAGAACAATGGTAGATTGAACAATGTGGCGAGTACAATGCACTTCCTATAAAAAGCACAACTTCTTACTCTGTCAGTATTCAAGGCTACACTAAAGGTCATGTTTGCTGTTGCTCTCTGTTGTCCTTCACTGTTGACATTTTAAAAAGTCTAAATGCACTATGCCTTGGGACTCTTTTGTAAAGGGGGCTTTATAAGCGTAAAGAGTTGTTGCTACAACCTTTATTTGACTTCTGACTATCACCTCCGGTTCCAAGTAGAACAAGTTTTGCAGCCTTTGCAGAGTCCTTAGCAGTCCCCACATTTCCTTGGGGAGTCCGTGTTCCATCTGGCAAAATCATCATTGTAATTTGTCAAAGCAAGAAGAATTGTGCCTCAAAAGCATGTGTTCTAAAGAAATAGAACTGTGTGCCTGGCTTCTCTAGCATCAGCACATTTAAAAGCCTGCTGTAAATGAATGATCAGCTGGACAGAGAAAACGGTTTGGGGTAAATATGAGCTTATGCTGTTCTATTACAGGAGGATCCATTAAAATGGAAAATGGATGGGACTTCTGCTATGCAGGAGATGTGTTTCCTGAGTAACATTAGTGCAGACGCCAGAGCCTGTCTTAGCTCAAGATGGAATTCTGCACCGATAAAGAAAGGGTCAAAGAACCTGATTTGCATCATTAATTTGAACCTTTTCTTTGTAATAACCACCTCCAAGGAGCAGCCAAAACCAGCAACACAATATGCTCCGTAAACAATATGCTCTGTGTGTTTCTACACAGTAAATAGAATTGAGCAAGTTGACACATCTTTCCAAGAGATGTGTCGTTGATCCCCTTTTGGATTTGAAAGTACAATAAATAACTCAAAACATAATATCCAAAGATGTCCCAGCTACCAACCTCTGCCACTGACATTACTTGTCCGTGCACTTCGGTGACAGATGAGACCCAGTGTCAGTCTGGCTTTGGCATGTAAAGAAACTCTGAGCCTTGGGCAAGAGTTTTCAGAGCTTGCATTCCATCCCCTCATCTATTACTCTGTGCTCTGCAGGACCATAAAATACACCAACATTGAACACTTCAACATTAAGGCCTGATATGCTTGCAGTAAATGTTAGTGATTATTAGTTAGATTTATTGATTTCCTTTGAAAGAGATGGAAGTCATATAAAGTGAAAAACAAATACACAATAAAAATAAAAGAAAACAAATAATGTAAGGCACAAGAACAACTATTTGTACCAGAAGTACAATTAAAAGATAAGGCTCAAGCCAGGCATGGTGGTGCATGCCTGTAATTCCAGTACTTGAAGGCCGAGGCAGGAGGATTGCTGTGAGTTCAAGACCACACTGGGCTACAAAGTGAGTTCAAGGCCATCATGAATTGCACCGTGAAAATCTGTCTCACAAAGACAGAGTTTCAGTCAGCCAAAAGTGAAGCAAATAAGAAATTCAGTCCTCTTGCAGCACTCCCCTAACATTATTGCCATTGCCCTTCCCCGGCTGCCCTTACTCACTTTCCAGCAGCTATTACAGCTTCATAGTGCATTACTACTACCATTAATGCTTCGCTAGGTACTGAAAGATAAATTTTCAGCCAGATCAAAATAGTAGTACTAGATGTCACTGTGTCTTCCTAGAAAGGTTTTTAAAAATACACAGCTGTGCATAAATAGAAACGTGTTCATCCTTGCTACCTTTGCATGTAGCCTAAAAAAGAAAAACAGAAATTCTTTTAGGAAAATCCAATATAATTTTCACGGTGGAACTGATACTAACAGGGAATTCTATGCAACTGCTCAGCACTCAAGATTTATGAGTCTCTAGTCTTCACATAATAATTGTTCTACTTTGGGTTCATTCTTTCCCTTTAGCTATTAAACAGAAGACCTATAACTTTTGAGTTTATGATTATGTAGCTCCCCTCCAGGACTGCAGAGAAAGGTACTGTGACTGTGGAAAAGCCTTCTCCCTAGATGTCTTGACTAGGCATGCAGTATTACATATGCCTGAGCCAGCATAGAAGCAACCCCAATATACTATGTGATCCTATCTATAGTAAACAGAATTATCTGTCACTGAATATTTGTATACATAATTTCATATAAAGACTATAAATTAAATTAAATGTCATGGAGATAACAAGTCAAAAGCTTATTTCTTGAGACAATCGTGTATCTTGCTAAATCATTTCATAAAGCAATTCACATGTGTAAAAAGAGTAGCATAGACACAGCAAATAAGACTTGAAAATGAAGTCTAGAAATAACATACAGTTTTCCTTCTGTACTGAAGAGCTATCAAAATCTCTGGATGTTCCAGCTCCTGATGTAAAATGGCATAGCATTTGCATATAACTTACAACTAATTCAGTGTAAGTACTATGTAGTCATTATATCACATTGTGAGGTAATAATAAGAAAAAGTGTTTGTGTTCAGTACAAATGGAATTTTTAAAACTATTTTCTACCCAAAGTTGGTTGAATCCGTGGAAGCAGAACCCATGTTCTGAAGGCCAACTGTATTTCCTATCTCCCTTGGTAGATTAGACTTCTGAGGATTCCCTAACAAATTAACATGGAGTGAGTAGCATAAACAACTGAATTTATATTTTCTCACTGTTCCAGAGACTAGAAGGTCCAAGATCAAGGTGCCAGTCCATTTGGTTTCTAGTGAGCACCCTCTTCCAGCTTGAAAAGAGTCAGATTATTGCTATGTCTTCCTTCGATAGGGAGAAAGAGGTCTCTGGTGTCTCTTCTTTAAAGTACAGTCATGTGTCACTGAAGAAAAAGGATATACTCTAAGAAATGTGTTTTTAAGTAATTTAGTTGTGCAAAATTCACAGAGCATGCTCACACAAACCTAGATGGTCTAGTCAACTATTTTGCACGGCCTCAATGCAATCAAGGGATATACTAACTGTGAAGAGTATAAGCCTGCTTCCAGCATAATGCATGTTGTTTTACAGTAGATTTTTTTAATAAATAGAGTATACCCTAAAATAACAATTAAACTACACCATGGTAGATATGTAAACACAGTTGTTCATTAGCAAGCATTATGCACCATACATAATTGTGTTGCTATATTTGTATGTGAGTGGTAACCTAGTAGATTTTACACCAGCATCACCACAAATACAGGAGTAGTGTGAACATTATGGCACTAAGAGATAACTAGCAGCCAGGGTATCGCTCAGCGATACAGCATCTGCATGGCAAGTGCGAAGTCATGAGTTCGATTTCCGGTTCAAAGAACAAGAGATTACTAGCGATAGGAAGCGTTCGGCTCCATTATAATCTTATGAGACCAGCATTTTATACGCAGTCGGTTGTTGACCCAGTGCGCGGCTATACATCAACTCTACTGGATGAGGGTCCCATCTGTACAGCATCATTTAACCTTTCTTTAAACCTCCTTTGCTTTTATTACATCCTGTTCCTTCCAATACAGTCACACTGGAGGTTAGAACTTCAGTGTGTGAATTTGAAGGGGATAGAATTCATTTGTTTGCAGTCTCCTAACCCAAGAGAAATAACTACCTGATTGTGTCTGACCCCTTTCCTGCTAAGGGAGTAAATTGAACTATGAGCCACCCTAGTTGGTCAGTAAAAGAAAGTCACTAAAGCCAGGATTCTCTCATAAAAATTTAAAATGTCAGCAACATGAGTACCCAAAACAGAATTCCTGGTGTCAGGTATCCTTTGCTCTTGGAGAAATCTAGGATGACTGAAAATAAATATTTCTGTATTATAATATACAGTGGAAGTCCAAGGCTCTTAAGAATGGTACAGGGTCAGAGAATGGCACAATGAACATCTTAACAGTTACGGTAAAAGTGATGTGAAAGGATTCCAAAGATGAAGCAGTGCCCTAGTAGCTAGAATTGTACCTATTTCTCTATGGGAGGGCAATTTAGAGCACAGGATGCAAGTAGGCAAATCAATTGCCGTTGTGGTCGCTGTTAAAGTAAACACCAGTATAGGCAATTTTATGGACTATTCCTTAGGTAAGTAAGATTATGTTCATTTAAACTAGCGGGAGCCGCCTGACTCCCGAGAGAATGGAGCACACTGGTGTGAAGAACGTTGTCCTTCACACATAGTGCAAATAAGATCTGGACTGTACCAAATGTAAATAAAGCTCTCAAGTGATAATAATAGACAATAACAAGCAAACACGTTGACAAAACAAGATTTCCACAGCATTTGGTATGCCGTATAACAGTTAACTTGCCCAGGATCAGAAGGGTCCCAAGAGAGGCACTCATTTCTAAGAATAATAAGTATTTCCAAACATTATACATTTCCTATCCTTTCAGTTCTCCCCTTGCTAACTTAATGGTTCAATAAATGCCTATTTAAGGAAATAATTAAATCTCTTTCAAAATTTCTGGGGAGCGTATTTCTTTCTCATTTGTGTTTCCCCTCAAGTTCTATATATTCATCTTTAGTGCCGCTCTCTCCTATACAAATATGTGTTCAGAACTTTTATTCCAAGACCTGAATTTTGTTAGCACCATGTATAAAAGTTAAAACTGCCACCTAGGTGATTAATCAAATTTGC
Source organism: Dinomys branickii (assembly GCA_004027595.1). Taxonomy (NCBI): domain Eukaryota; kingdom Metazoa; phylum Chordata; class Mammalia; order Rodentia; family Dinomyidae; genus Dinomys; species Dinomys branickii. Next base: position 6,634 of record PVLD010031959.1, read on the forward strand.
TCTAAATGGGATTAATTCGGGTGTGAGTATGAAGAAGATTGTCAGGGTGCATGTCCCTCTTCCTGTTTGTCCCCAGGTCTTTTTTCCTCCCCCTTGCTGAATTGAAAATGAAGCTGAGCTATAATCTTGCTTGGCAGATACTGGCTCCTTCCTTTGATAAACATCTAAAATGCTAATGAATGTGGGTACAGCTCTGAAAGAGCAAGCACAGGGTTTGACAAGAATCTGGAGGGTAAAAAGACAAACTTTTTGACTTAAAAGAACTCTTTTTGTTCATATTCAGTATTGTTTCCTGGAGAAAAAATTTTCCTCCACCAAAAAACAGAAAAAATTCTGCTACATCAAAATTCAGAAGCATGAAAAACTGATGAGCTTTCAGATTGTCCTCTTTTGCATGCAAATCATATCAGAAGTTCTCATTAGCATAAATGCATGAGCAACTCTAAATGCTTTTAATTTCCAATCTCAGCCAGCAGAGGAGTAATTTGTCACTGTCAGGGTGAAAATCTAAAGAGAAAAAAAAGAGAGAGAGAAGGACTCCATGCTAAATTGGAATCATATAAATTTTTGATTTGCTAATTGACTGATGCTGCAGTTCAATCAGCTGCCTTGAAGGTGTAAATAATTCAATGTACAGTCAGAAATAAAAGGATAACGTGCCACTACTGAAGGGATATTAGTATTCAGTGCAGCAGGACATACCTGACCATGTCTTTTGCATAGATACCCTCTTTAGTCAAATTATAAGTCTTCTGCAAACTACACTCATATAAATCAATAAAAAAATACCTCACAGATACCCCAAGTCTTGCAAGTAAGAGACATTAGAACTGAGGAAGCAGAAATCAGCAATCTTTAACTGTGAACATCCCAGCAGGTTACAATCATAGCTTTTTGAACCACCTTCCTGTGATAACTCACTAATGAAATCATAAAGGGAAAGGAGGAAAAAGCGCCCAGAGAAAAATCTTATTCCTGCTCCTGCTAACTTTCAATCTTTCCTTTCTCTTAACCAACTGTGGTAAGTGTCACATGTAAAATGTATTTATTGCAAAGAAATCTCCTTGGGGCAGGCTTGATAGGGATATTTTAGAGGCTACTCCCTGCGGTTTATTTTTATCAGGTAGTTCTATACCTTGAAACAGTTTAATTCACATTGTCCAAAAATTAGCTTATAAATATCTTTAGGAATATTACGGGGCTGAGGTATAGCTCAGCAGTAGAGGGATTTCCTAGCATTTGTGAAGCCCTGGACTCAATCCCAAGCAACCCTCCTAAAATGGTTTAATTCAACATCAAGTGGAACTCATATGACTAAAGTTTCATCTTATCAGATCTGTATTTTATCATGTGTAATTGACATTGACTGAATAATAATCTTAAACAGAAAAATCAAGGAGCTGTGCTAAAACCATGCTCAGGTATTTTCATTAGTAAAAACTATTGAATCTTGTTCTTAGGTGAAAACATACTAGAAATTAACTTTTAACTAACTGAGAAATGATAAAGGCTATCTGTGCCAATGTTCAAGTCAATTTGTTTAATCTATTTTTTAGTTATGAGATACAGAGACAAGACCTAATTAATATATGCATTTAAAATCTATAACAAATCACACAAGCCTTTGGAAAAACTGACCTCTACATAATAATCAAGTGTGCCTACAAAGAAAGAGAATTCAAAGCTAAGTTTTATATAACTAATTCAGCAATTAATATACAGCACGAAAAAATAAACGATGGTTATCTCTCCCTACATAGCCCTCATGCTAGTTCTGACTCAAATCCTGCTTTTAAAAGTTTATTCTTCAACAAACCTTCAAATTATTCTAGAGTTGCTTGCAAGTTTCACAGATCATTGCTCTTTAATACCACAGAGACAAACAAAATAACTTTTACCTACTATGCCTTATGGGCTATTCTTTCTAAATATCCCTACACTTCTTGCCTTTCTGTATCTGTCATTGTCTGAGTCTTGGGAAACTCAGAACAATAAAAGAAGAATAACAAAACAGTACAACTCTTAGCGTTTGAAATTAAAGTAAGGTGCATCAAGAACCTGAACTTTTGAACTTCAAAATTGTTAGCTACTTACATCATATTTATGTTAGAAACCATCAACCTGATTGAATGCATGATCAATTAAAACCAGTATTTTGTTTTGTTCTTTTTTTTTTCCAGCCCAAGACCAGATTAAATAACCAGAAGTTTTGAAAAAAACATAATGAGAGGCAAAACAAGGGGAGAGAATGAATCTTAATACACAAACAAACAACGGCTGGACTATATGTGACAACAGAACTTTGACTTGTAACCTGCAGCAACCTACCCAACAAAACAACAATGTACCTGTAACATCAACCCAAGGAGCCAGTCTACTATGTTTAGTAGCAATCCAGGAAGCTACACAATAACTTCTGTAACAATCCATGATGAAGTCATCCATTTGATGAATAATTGACAACTTTTCTAATTTTGTCTCTACTTCCAACTCCAGACCAACCAGAAAAAAGCTAAATAAGCATCCTATGAATCACATAGGGTGCGCTTCTTCCAGGTAGCTGCTTCCAGCTTCCCTGTGCCAACAAGCTCTAGTCAGGGTACAACAGGAGCACCCCTTTTCACTATGAAGACCCCTCCTCCTCTACCTGCTTTGGGTTTCTGCCAGACTGTAAGTGATATAACCCAGTACCTCGCTATAGCAAGCTCTCAATGAACAGCCTTCGCATTTCTTGCTTGGCTCATCCTCGTTTAGTTCCTGAAAAGCAAGCTACAGTGCTACAGTGCCCAAGGGGGAGCCCACACCTCCAAGCAAGAGAGCGCTTTGGCTGAGAATCTGCCCAGGAGTGGCAAGAACAGAACGTGACCAACTGCAGACTGTTCTACTAAGTACATACCATTGGCTCACCCAAGAAGTCTTGAACCACTAGAAAAAAAGTTCTCAAGCCTCAAGTAACCTTCTCCCCAGCTCTTCAACCTTCTTACTCTTGATAAAGCTGGAACTGTACAACCCGCTCCTTCTGGTCTACAGGCACACACCTCCCCAGTTGGAGAACCCTTCTTGAGCAACTGTTCACAAACTCCTGAACTTTGGCTGACTTTTCTTCGCTAAACCTCTACAAACCACTCTTTCCTTTTCAAGGCAGAACATCTCCTCCTCTCGCAGAAATGTTGCATAAAGGTTCACTCTTAACAAGGCCCCTTTTGATTTCCTTTCACACCTCTCTAGATGCATCATGTCTGATTTTATGTCATTGTCGTAACTCTTTGCCTCCCCATTTTTAGAGGGAGGAAATCCTGGTATGATAAAATCTCCTGGATGTAATTATCAGGACGCGCAATTTACAGAGAAATTTGTCAAATAGATAAATATAATGTGGGGTTCCCTCACCTTGTTTCCACTGATATTTGGGGTAGATGATTCATTGCTTTTAGGAAGGGCACAAAATGCAGCCCTGTGGCTCAGTGGTTACCGCGCCTGTCTTATAGTAAGGCTGCAAAGAAATAGCAAAGAGCCCTGTATATAACCTTTAAAACTTTTCTTTTGATTTCACTTTTTACAACAAGCATTTTGGGTTTTTTTTTGGGGGGGGGTTAGTAGTTTAAAAAACATCAAAGAAGGAACATTTCAAGAGGAAAAAAGATCACCTTTGTTTTCTCGGGAGCCACGTCACATTACTGATTTGTATTGAGCTCATGACTAATTAAACTTTACTAGCCTTCTTTTACATAAATCACTGTGTTTCCTCAGACCCGTACTCATAAAATTGATTTCTCAGAAGAATTCAAAGCCTTTTATTTAATCTGGACTGAATCTCACATTCTTTGTTTTGGCCTTTTGTTGTAACATGGCAACTGTTTTCTTGAACTTAACTCTTTCATCCATCTTACAAACTATCTAATCCGGTTATTTATCATCTTCAAACCTGCTCACTTTGGCATTTCATTGCTAAAGTAGTGCTGCCGACAAGAGGACTAAGGCTCCCCGCCTTACTTCACTAGCGACCACCCACCTTCGCACGGCAGCACATTCAGAAACATGATTCTAAATTTTCCACCAGCCAACTGCCACTGCACAGCCCCACACCACTTGGGGCTGGTATTCTCCAGGGTAGTGTCCATTTTGCTTCACCATAAATTATGGCTCTAGTCACCCACCTGATGGTCCCCTACCTTTATCCTGCTGAAATGAGTGATGACCATAAAATGATCCTATACACAGAGAAAAACAAATTGGAGCTTAAGAATAGCCAGAACAGAGGGATAGGGAGGAGGCGACACCTAGGCGGGCCCTTGTCTGTGTTCACTAACAACACATGAGTTAAATAATCCTCTGTTTTATTCTATAAGCACTCACTATAAAGAGCATTAAATTGGGTACATATATATAAGGGAATCAGCTAAGGTTTGAGAAAACAGAAATAGTTCTTGCTAAATTATCTCATTTTAGAAAATCAAGTTTTTATCATCCACAGTTTTCTGGAACTAGGTCCATGCACTGTAGCTTCTCAGAAGTTGCAAACAGTGGTTGTGTAGATATATAGAGAGATTTCCCTCACAACTCACCATGTTATATTTTGGCCCTGGAACATGTATTTTCTTCCAACAGGAGCTTCCTCTGTTTCCTTCAGCTTCCATCTCTTTAAATAATGACTTTTCAGACTTTGAGACTTCTGTGACCTGATCCGACCCCTTCATCTCACCAGGGTAGGCCCCTATGGAGCTCTAAAAACAGCCCCAAATGGCGGAGGGAACATCTGGCATATGAAGTAGCCCAGAAAATTTCACTGGCTTATTTCCTTTTCTGGCTCCTCCACTGGAGGATGAAATCTTTAAACACAAGAACTGCAAAGGACTGTTTCTCCCTTGTTCAGCACCATATATCTTTTGTGGTAGACTCTCAGTTAATATTTGATGAATGAAGAGATGAAACTGAATTAATACACTTAAAAAAGCTGTTTCGTGACTTCTTCCCTTTCTTGGGCTTCAATTTCTTTTAAAATCATTGTTCTAAAATATCTTTCCCATTGGAACCGCATTTTCCTGAATGGCACAACCTTAGCAGGACTGAAGCTGGAGGTTTGCATTCTCTCAGTCACCTATTAGCATTATGCCATCTGTTCCAGGCAGAGGGCCTCTCTTTCCTTCTTCACTCTAAACACAGCTATAAAGGACTTTTCTTTGTTGTTGGCATTTTTTGCCAGCCTCAGCTCACTCTGGGCATCACCCTCCCAAAATCATTTCTATAAATTTGCATATTCTTCATTATTTATGTTCAACTCCCTTCATGTCTTGTATGCGTCATTTTCCAGCCTGAGCTCATCAGATAGTCCTTCTGCGCTCACACGGTCACAGGAGATTTCGCATACAGCACAACTTTCCTTTATACTGTCAGAAATTTGTTCATAGAGGACATAAGCTTTATTTTCTTACATATGGCCTTTGGTCCTAGAATAATACTGATGTTTTTAATAGATATTTAAAATTACTTTCCTAAAACGTGTGATTGATGTTGTTATTCTTGACTATTAACTGTTTTTCACCAAAAGTTAATACGACTTTTAGCCACTTAGACTGTTTTTCCTACATATGCATTTTAATGGTTATTTGTAAAATCAAGATGATAGAGACTATAATTTTTCTTTGTTGATGTATTTTATTCAAATAATCAGTCCGTCTTTCTCCTTTCTTCATTCCTTCCTTCTTTCATCTTTTCTTGTGTTCTTTCTTCCATTCTTTCTTTCTAGTGCTGGAGATCAAAGCGAGGACCTTGCATTTGCTATGAAAACACCCTACCGTGGAGCTACACCGAAAACCATGCTTAAGTAATTTCTTACCTACTGAGTGCTTCGGTTTCTCAACTGTAAATGAGAGATAGCTGTACCTGCTCGCATCAGCTTTATATTTCACTTACATAATAGTTGTTGAGAACAGGAGTTCTCAAGCTGAGCCATTTTATGCCCCAGGGGACATTTGGCAATATCTGGTGACATTTTGATTTTTCACAACTAGAGAGATCTGCTAAAGACATGCAGTTGGTGGAGGCAGCTAAACATTCCACCGCAAAGAATTATCCAACTCCACAGTGCCAAGGTTAAGAAGCCCCGGAAATGTAAATCCTGTGAAGGCAAGTCGTGTCAGCCGTAATTGCTATTATGTACCTGGTGCCTAGTCCTGTATGTGGCACACGGTGGGTATACAGTGAAGGTTCACAAAAAGAGTAACTGAAGGAAGTAATATAGTGCTTAGAGGCTGCCTGAATCCAAACGTCAAGCAAAGAATTACAAATGGTAAAGAAATCACAGGCTGAAGCACACTTTCATTAATGACTGTTCAGTACCCTACACCCAGAAAGTTTTCCCATTAATAAGAAAATAGAGAAGCAAGTAACCAAATAACTTCCAATATAAGTAACCAGTGGAATATTAGGGAAAGGTTAATAGTGCTAGGCTGGGAAGGAAGCTCTTATTTGTAGTTCTCACTAAGTTCTGTGGTATGAACATTTCCGCCATGGCTGTTCTCAAGCTACCCATGTGACAGTGCTCAGCTAGGACTTGGGAAGGTCTGCTTACCCTCAGCCCCTACGAGCTCACGTGTCACTGGCTTTAGTCCACTCTCCCGTTATCCTTGCACCATCGCATTTACACTGTGATTTACGTCTTTCCTTCAGATGTCCTCGCCAAACCCTGGTGCTGAAATGTTCAATATTAGACCGCATCAAATCTAATACTAGAATCGAGATAACTAGGGTTGGCCTGTAGATTCTTTATGGGCATGAAAATTCTACAAAATATCTCTAATCTGTGGTTTGAAAATACTGTGATTTTGCATTGAGTCCTTTATTATCCTAATGAAAATGTCAAAATTGTGTTTAGTCAACAAGAACAACCTCAAACATGTTGAGGTAAACTATACATGTTGACTAGTAGGAGTACAAGTATAATAACGCATTAAACAAATAAATGTTCTAAGAGTTATAAACCTCCTCAATTTAGTTTCTTTGATGAGTAGTTCAGTGAAAGAATCTGATTTTGCTTTGTTTTTATTTGGGAAATGTGGCAGAAATAGGGAGTTCATACCTTACACCTTGGTTAATCATACTAATACAGAGACCTCCTCCTCCGTACATAACATATCTTAATCAAATAAAACCTCATTTTGTTAATACCATGAAAATTCTTTACATAATTCTTATTATAACAAAGGTTGAGTAGAAGAATTATTTTACTCACTCTTCCCTAAATTCTATAAGCTTACAAATTTTAGGCGAGCGGTGCTTTACAGTCGGCGGAACAGGCGGCCATGGGGAGCATCCGCAGCCTTCACCTAGCGGCGGAAATTAATAGTAGAGCATACAGCCGAGAAAGCGAGTGCGGAGGGAAGGACGGCTTCAGCTCCTAAACCCGACCGGCTCAGAGGCGGCTGTAACCAGGATTTGTTGGAGGCAGCGGAGCAGAGGAAACTCAGAGAATGCGCTACTGGGACAGACTGCGCCAATCTGGGCAGCGGTCCAGGATCCCACTCAGAACCCCGCCCCCGCAGCTGGCGCTGCGCGAACCGGAGCAACAGCAATCGGCGGGATTGCTGAGTCGGGAAAAAGCTCCATCCAGAGAGATACATCTGAACTACATTCCTGTCTGCACGATCAAAGGGTGAGTTAAGTGGGGCTCTAACCGGTTTTTCCTAAATCGGGAAGAAGCTCAGCCCAGCGAGTAACATCAAAACAGCTTTAAAAACTATGGAATCTCCCGGGTGGGAAGAACTAGCTAGGTGCCCCAACGGGATTTGTGAGGGGGGAAGGAGCTCCACGCAGGGAGGAACACCGGAGTGCCCTGTCTGTAAGACTCCTGGGGCGGCAAAGCTGTTTATTCTCCCCGGCCAGGTCTTGGGGTAGGGAATAGAAGTGGAAATCTCAGCAGACAGCTTAAGGGACATTCTCCCAAAGAGAAGTAATCATTAGAGCAGCCTCTGCAGCAGACCTTTGCCTGCTGAACTGCCTGTGGAATTTATAGCTCCACATTTTGAATCTGATACCCAAAAATGGGAAAATAGAGGAACAAAACGCAGTCTCAAAACTCAACCCCACCCAGAACAAGTTTGGAATGTGAAGATATAGGGGAACCAGGAAACCTCATAACTTCAAGTTATGAAATGATTCCATCCGAAATTAAACAACTCCAACAGGCCATGAAAGAGCTCAAAGCAGAAATAACCCACATACCCGCAATGATTTCTCAGACAAAAAACGAGCTGAAAACAATGATGGAAGAAATGTTCCATTTACATAGACAAGAAATAGACAAAAGTCTAGAAGGAAATAGGAAACAAATAGAAATCTTACTAGAGCAATTTAGGAATGAATTACCAATAATGAAACAGGTCCAAAGAGAATGCCAGGATTTGAAAACTAACGCTGAAAGCATGCAAAACCGTTTAAATGAAACCGAAGATAGAATTTCAGAACTTGAAGACAGCATGGCAGCTTATGAGCGTGAAAGGAAGAATCTCATGATATCATCAAAGACACAAGAAAAGTCAATC
>PVLD010031960.1:0-15173 GCA_004027595.1 Dinomys branickii
TTTCAGAAATTGTATATCTGCATAGCAACCCTGCAAGGGCTGCCTGTGTCACCGTATCGCATGTCAGAAAGATGAAAAGGACTCCAAATCTAAGCTCTCCACAAGCTTGGCCCTCCAGTTTGGAGGCAGAGAGCTTCTTGGCCTAAACATAAATGGCAGGAGAGACATTTCAGGGCCAGGAAGGTGCAAACTTTTATCTTGTTGATGACAGAAAATGACATATGACCTCAGCTCGGCTTGGTGGGGACGATCAAACCAGAAACAAAGGCCGTATTTTTCTCTGCTCTTGTCCCTGCTGTCAGCTTCCAAGTGCAACCTGAGCCTGGATTCTGAACCCAGTGTCCAGATTAGAGATTGTTGACTCAGATTTAGTGGTGAAACGTGAGCCGGACTCTGTTGATGGCAGGCCTTGAAGGAGCAAGTTTACTTAAGCCAAGAGAGAGATTGTGTGTCAGGCGAGAGCCTGGCTTTTCTTTATCACAAACTTCCTGGTCTGCTTTTGTTTTAATAGTTTCCACCACCACCAAAAAAAGAGAGGGCGAGAGGCAGACCGAGCGGGGAAGAAGCACCACTTGAGCTCCATCTCTTCAGCGCCATAAATCAGGAAATTAACAAGTGCATAAATGGCCTTTGCCACAGTCAAAGACAATGGACTTTTTGTCTTTCTTACTGGTGACCAGCACTTAACATAATCAATAGAAAGCTCCACTCAGAAAGGATGAAAAATGGGGCTTGATCTGGCCATTTAAAGGCTGTTTCCCAATGCTCACGCACATGGCTTTTATGAGATTCAAACATAGCTTTCGGTCCGAAGGCAGGTCATTAAGAGAAATCATTACTTCGCTTCCCTGTCTCTGTCTCTCTCTCCATTTTTACTTTGGCATTCGCCCGGCTTTTCCTTGGCTTCTGATTTCATCCCTTTTTTAGATTCTCTGCGCCTTCAGTAATTTATGTGCAAGATATTTTCCCAACCTCCAAATGTTTTTCCATTTGGCAAACCATGTCCTGAAGCCTCCGCACAAAGTCACTATAGAGTTCATTTATGCTAGAAAACATAACCTTGCTTAATGGAAAAGCCGAAGCGGCTGATGTAGTGACCCTGCAATCCTGGCGGTCACACGGATCCTGCGGCCGCCCCTGGGGACACAAAGGGGAATGGTGTCAGGAGGAGTGTCTTTTCCAGGTTGCCACAGATGCTTGGCTTCCACCTTCCCTGTCTCCAGAAAGGAAAGAATTCCTTCCAAGCCCTTTCTCATATAGTTTTTGGAAGCTTCAGGGCACCATATGGAGAATCACTTCGCGATTCTCCTGATGGCTTTTACGTGAGCAGCTATAAATTGGATGGTTTCCTTCAGGTCTGATATTCCTACAGTACCTGCTCTGGGTGGTTGGGAATAGTCACTGAGTAGGTTTCTCCTGTTATTCTTGATGGGAAAGAAGATCCATAGCCCCTCCTGGTAGGGGCCCCTATTACTTTGGGAAATAAAAACTGAAGTAGGGGCGGTTAGGATGGGCCAGGTCACAAAAGCCTCCCCACAGATCACTCGGGTGATTCCCCACATGACTTATTCAGCCTATCGATCTGGATTTAGGCCTTAGCAGTGCTCCTTCCAAACCAGGGCTTCTGAACATCTCCCCAGGGCTGGGCCATGCCACTTGGTGAGATGCGTCAGGGCTGCTTTCCATCTGGTCATTCACAGGACATAGCTGGACAACATCTGGCTTTTGAAACACTAGCTCACTTCATTGCGAAGCTGGCACGTTTTTTCCCTGAATAGTTGCAATGGCACAAACTTTCCGCATTTTCCTGTCTTAAGGGGGAGCGTGTGAAGCGCTCTCTCACTTCTTGACCCAGCAGTCTGTTAATTAAATAAGGAAATCAAAGGCAGAGAATCATTCTAATAAGGAGAAAGCTTTAAGCAAGAAATAGAGGGGTGGGAGTTTTGTCCATATCTAGTGTCTCCTTAACTTATCTGAGTTCTTTGGCTCTGGCTGGGGGCCCTCCTGGCACAGGAGGGCTCGTGGACTCTACTGTCAGAGCTCTACAGTTAGTGAGGCACGGACTTCTGAAACTGTCTCCCAAGCATCTATGTAAAAAAAATCACAAAAATCATACTACTGAAGATGGGTTGGCTCAGGGAACTCACTCACTCAGATGTATTTTTAGGCTTTTGTTTATCTTTCTTGATTGATAAAGTAATTATCAAAATGCGTTAGAAAATAATAGCCAACTGGTGAGAAAAGGGAACAGTTGGAGGAAGCAAAGCAATGGGGGAAAAGCACCCACAGACTCTCTACCTCCAGCTTCCAGAAAAGCTCCATGGAAATTCATCTTCTGTTTGTCTCTTCTGCGGGGGGCAGATCAGGGATCTGGCTAAGTAAAGTCTCGCATCACGCAGTATATGATTAACTCCCTCCGAAAGGCTGTCTCAGGCCTCCTTCCCCTTTCCTCGCCTCCTCTCTGCTCTGAAGTCTGCTGCTGGCCAACCAGAATCCCAGCAGATGTTTGTGTTTTATGAGCCAAATGGGAGCCTGAAGGATCAACCGAATACCAGCCCCGCTGAGAGGGGGAACCAGGCCATCTGACATCAGGAACGCGGAACACCGGCCCGGCCAGCAGGGGTGGGCTGCCAGGGAACAGAAGGAGGCCTAGATAATTAGCTGGCACTGCCAACCCACTGGCCCATTGCTCCGTCCTTCTGAAGAGCATGCAGAGGCCTGTAATGGAGGCTCAGGGAGGTTGGGCAAGACCCTCCGTAAGTCCACCCCCTGGCTGGCAGTCCGGTCCATGATGGCTTCCCTCCATGCCAGAGCACCATGTGGCGCTCAGACTGGCTTCTGGCGCAGGAATGAGCAGGAGGTTAAGGACGCCTACCCTGGAACGGGCTTGGAAGGACTGTGCTGTCTCAGTAGACACCCCCACCCCCACCCCACTGCAGGGCCAGGCAAGGAGAATGGACGGAGTCGGGCAGACAGATGGACAAGCTAAGTTTCTGTCTGAGCTCCACCGCTGACTGCTGTGTGCTGTTGGCTGCGTTGGTCTGGGATGTCTCCGAGGCTTGGTTTCCCCATCAGTAATACGGAAATGGTAATGCCTCCTCCTGGGGTTCCTTCCAGGATTAAATGATGAGTAGCGTGCTGGCGCTGGGCCTGCCTGCCCTCAGACCCACTCCTCACCTTCCCGCTCCGCTCTGTGTGGCAGGGGACCTGAGCCTTGCTCAGTTCGGCTAGTGGGAGGCCGGGGAGGTGTTTCTTTCCTCCTGTCTCTGCCTAAGACAGCTTCCCAGCAGCAATTTCCCTTCCTCCACGACTCCCGTGCCCTCGGAAAGACCCTTAGGAATTGCAGCCCTCCAAATGGCTCCATCCTCAGGACTGCCTCACGGCCCCCTTCCAGCTTCTCAGCTCTCCGTCATCTTTGTAGCCAGCTCCCTTCGCTGTGCTCCCTCGGATTTAAATGCCTGGGGCTTTTGCTGCCCTGGTGGGCCGAGGCCAAGAGGCCATGAACCTGGAGACCGTCTCTCCCCTAGAGGGCGTCAGACCTCCTAAGGGCGCCCTTCCAGTGAGCAGAAGGGGCAGGGCTGCTCCCGTTAAGCGTCAGGTTCCAGAGTTTGACTATGCCATTAGGGTCTTCCCTGGCCAGTTGTCAACCTGAATCAATTTCCAGAGACGTTCTTCAGCTTGGGACTTTGTAAAGACAGAAAACACAGGATAGAACTCTCTCTATATTTTTTATCCCGTATTACTTTAAACATATGTCCCATAAAGAAAGTGTCCGGTACACTTCTGGTACACCTTCCACATACTCCTTGCTAAGGATCTTATAGGCAGTGTGGTCCGGTGTATCCAGACTCTCAGGCTCTGCTGATCTTTTTCGGTGTCTGTGCGACTCCAGTTCCACACCAGGTAGCATTTCCTGGATCTGTTCTGAGTTTTAGTGTGGGTAGCCTCGTCAAGTTGCCTGCTCTGCCCATGGCCCAAGCCTTGTTGGCCACAGCTCTTTATGTCTGCATCCTGCCTCTTGGTTCTGCTGTGCTATGAGGGTGGGGACAGTTGTACTCCACTCCTTTTGGCAGGAAGAATAACTTCCTTATTGAGGTCAGAACTGAAAATGGATTTCCCCAATGGGCAGTGATAGAGGCCTCGCTTCCTGTGCACTGTGATCAATGAGCTGCTGAGGCACAGGGCCCTCCTTGCTTAACCGTTCCCTGCCCAACGCGGGAAAGGCTGCGAGAGCTCTGTGCACACTTATGTGTTTTCTGCCTGTTGCTCACTGCGCGGTGGTGGGTACCATGTGGGTTACCAAGCTGCCCTGGCTCGCTGCTCCTGCCGCGTGTGAGGATTCAGGGCCCAAGTTCCTTCGTGGAAGGGAAAAGGCTGAATTTTGAGGCAATGGGGCAGAACTGGGGACAATAGGACAGCAGTGCCCCTGCTGGAGGGGCACCTTAGTATTTCACTCTCCTGCCTACAGGCAAACTTTTGTTCCATCGCCTCAGACCTAGGAAAGCACTCATTGTGCAGTTCCCATCGATGGCACCGTGACCACACAGCATGGCACATCTTAAACGTGTCTGTGGCCTCACAGATGGCACTGTGCCCCAAGGGTAAATTGGGGCATTGGAGGGCTTTGCTTTCTTCAGCACCCTCATTTTTGTGCCTGAGGAGGCGGCGGTGCGGAGGAAGGTTGGCTCCGCCCAGTGCCACACAGCTTGTGAGTGGCAATGTCGAGGTGACTGTCTGGGTCTTTGTAGACTCTCAGCCTAGTGCTCCTTTCTGCAGCCCCTGCAGCAACTGAACCAACTAAAGCATTTGCTACCCTGAGGGATATGCACTCTAGCCCAGGGAAGATTAATAGTATGCTGGTAAGTGTCTAACCGCAGGCTCTGGGGTCGCAGAGGGTGTGTGCTTATACAAATGTGCATTAACTCATTATGAATTTTGCTGTTACAAAGATCATAGAGCACACAATTTACAAATAATAATAAAATACGCAGCTCCAGTCTAAACTCCATAGAGCCAATTGATTTGCACTGTGGAGTTTTGTTGAGTTCTTGGAACTGAATCTGGTTGCAAATGCTCAGTGAGTATAGTTCTGACATTAAGGTTGAATAATGTTTTCTAATGTGTTAATGCACAAGACAAAAGTGAAACTTCTAAGACACAGGTTGGAACTTTGCTCATTGGTCAATGTCATAAGTGGCTTCTTTCCTAAATCAGATAACAGTTTTCCAATACAGGGAAGGTATCTCCTCAACTTTTTCTCAGAGCCACAGATATACTCTTTTGAGTTTAATCGTCATTACTAACACTTTCCATCACTTTCTTCAGTCAAGACAAATAACAAAACGATAAATCAAGACCTGATGTCTAGCATTGCCAACTGACACCCATCGTGTAAATATTCTCACCGTGACAGATTTCAGGTTATTGATATGATGTCATTAGACTCCGAGCCAGTAAGATGCATGGTCCACACATTATGTATTACTTCCACCCTCTCAGAGAGCAGATGGAAGAATGAACACAGTACTGAAAATGATACGCATTTAGCATTTGTTACCTTTATTTTAAATGACTTAAATTTAAAATGTGGGCAATATTTAATGATATCTGCATTTAGAAGTGGCAGATTTACAATCGGCTTTTGTGTGTGGATAGAGCCCTTCTCCCACCTGCCGCTCACTTTGCTCCCTCGCCGTGTACAGCCCAGACCATGGGATGGGGGAGACCAGGATGATGGCCACTTGGATCAAGGCATAGGCCACACCCATGCTAAAACATAGAGGGTAGATTTAAGAACACGAATGAGGTTCCGTGTAGTAGGTAACTAAAGGTGGTCTTGGGTGTTTTTTGGGGGGGCACTGGAAATCAAACTCAGGACCTTGTGCTTGTGAGGCAGGCACTGTGCCAGTGAGCTATATCCCTGGCTCCTAAAAGTGCTGTTTCTTGACATTTTCCCAAATGCCACAGAAAATTGTTGTAAACATTAGACAGTCAAGGAGACTGAGAAGGAAGATGTAAAGAAAAGTAAGAAGAAAATAAATATCTGTTAATTTTTAAGTGTCCCTTGTTAAGAAAGTAACTTTCTGATGCAAAATTCTGGAGTGGCTATTGTGGAAGCTCTCTGACTGCAGGCCCCACCGCCCTTCCCCACGCCTGCTGTGGTGCTGCCCGGTACGATGATCTGACCTCCTACTTCTTTGGAAGGAGAGGATGAGATTACCAGAGCTTTGGATCCATTTTTGGATCAAATGGAAACCGCAAGCTAATCTTTAGCATGTCCCTCTCCTTTTACAAATGCTGGCCTTGTTGTCTGGGTGGGGCTCACAGTCCCAGGCTGGGTTGGAAGTGGAAGGTCACATGCTCAGGAAGCCTGTAGAGCCCCCTTCCTCCTCAGCAGCACTCTGTGCATCTGGAGAAGCCACGGATCCATGTACAACTCCAATGTCACTTCCTTGGGTGATGCCCCAGGCAGAGTTGCCCACACTCTCCTCCTTTCTCCCACTGGACTTGTCATTGGCCACACAGTTTTGCTTCCTTGTCCTAGTTCTCAACAGGACTGTGGGCTCCTCCAGGGAAAAGATTTCCTTGTGTCAGTGCCTGATGCTTAGGAGAGCTAAGTACATCTTAGACCTTATGTTGCTTTGTTTCATGGTGCTCAGACAGGTGTGCATAAGAATAATGTGAAAAATAAATGCGAATGCAGATCCCAGGCCTCAGCCCGGTGAGTTTTTAAAGTCTGCTTCTCTTAACGAGACCACACAATGATGATGCACATATGTTCACAGTGCACACTAAGAAATCCAGAATTGTTCATCTCCTTGGTGCAGAAACAGTGCTAGAGTTATGATGAGACCATGGTTTTTCAGATAGACTCTTTTCACTTTCTTACAAAGCCGAATGAGCTCATCACAGCCACCTTGACAATTGCTGTAAGAAGCGTTAAAAAACAGTTTGAATTGACATCACCGCATACCACATTTTAAAATGGTGACAAGACTCTCCATAGCTAGATGCTTCTGTTAAACTGGTTTGTATCCAGACCTCAGCACCCTTTCCTGTCACTGCTAGGAGAATTCCCTAGAATTTCAAGTGATTTCTTGCTGATAGGAGAACAAGTTCATTAGCAGTTTCTGCCCTTAAATGTTATTTGTCTCAGTGGTGTTCACAAAAGTTCATTCACCACAGCCTCTATTTCTGCCAGAGTCTTTGGACCCCCTTCTGATGCTCACAGTTTATGCAGGCAGAAATGGGGTCTCCCAGTAGATCCCCTGTTCAGGTGTCTGGTTTCTGCCTATTTCTTCAGCAACTTCCTATTTGCTGGGAGTTGTCTAGAGAGCACTATGTGGGCTGATTCCTGCCTTGGGCAGCAGGTGCCACCTAGAGGGCCACCATGTCTTCCGAGACAGCCGAGGAGACTCAGCAGACCTCAGTAGGGCTGATGCCAGCAGTTTTGGTGCTGTGGGTGCAGAGAGGGGGATTGCCAGATGAGCCTGCAGGGACAGAGGATGTCTGGTGGTTCCTGGTGCTCAGAGCCCTGCCTTGCTTGATGTGATTCTGTAGTGGGAACCATGCAGGAGAGGAATGCTAGTTCTTGCCACAAGGTGTCAGTAGTGGGCTAGCCAGGGGATGGCTCCCTTAGCGGGTGCTAGGAGAACATCCCAGCACACAGGGAAGATCTCTGGTTGCTTTTCAAAATTCCTAGTTTGACACTGCCTTTCCTATTAGCTGGAACCAGATGATGAAGTTACCAAAAGATTCACCCTCAGATCTTCCCTCAGTCCTGCCGGTGAACTAACGACATACCTCTCTCTGCCTTTGGATGAAGGAGATTGCTCCTGTCAGGCATCCTGACCACTCCTGCGCTGCAGCTTGAAAAGGTCGAGGATTCTGGGGTACTACCAGAGAGACAACAATGCAGGAGTGTGTGGAGACATAATAATGCGGGCCAGTCATTGTTTAAAAATCTGATGGTAAGTTCTGGCTTGTCTGTTTGCTAGCTGCTTATCAGCTTACTGAGTTTGCTTCCCTCACTCTAAAATAGCATCTTCCCCTTTTCTCCAGTGCTGTCAGAGGGTTCTTATCTGGATCAAATGAAATAAGCTGATTCGCAGACTATGAGGTGCTGGATAGATGTGGGTGCAGTTGTTGCGGCTCATCCAACCAGAGCTGTGTCATGGAGCTTCCAGCAGACAAGAGGCACAGCAGACACTGCGGCAGAACCGACTGGCTGACTCTTCTCGGAGCAGGTCATGTGGAGTCTCCAGTGTGAGCTGCCAGCCATAAACTTCTGATCCAGCCTGATAGAGTCATCTTCCAACTAGATTCTTCCTGGATGCCTTTCCGTGGCTTGCGGCCAAGGGGAAAGCTGGCAGTGGACGCCTGCTCTCTCTTCCTTCCTGAGCCTGCTTTTCCATATTGGAAGAAGATGAAATGAGCATTTTAGAATGTAAGTTTTTTCTGTAAGACATTATCCCCGATGGTGGAGCGATGGAGAAAAATATGAGATGAAGTCAGGGGATGACTGAGGAGCTGATTTACGACCCTGTGGAACTGAATGAGAGCATTTTTTCCACTGGTGGGGCTACTTATGATGTGCTGGCTGGCTGAATCCCAAGTAGATGAGGCTTTGGTTCCTGAACAACAGAAATAGCAAGAATTAATTTTCTTTTTATGGCTCTGTTTAAAACACAGGACCCAGCTCATGTCAAAATCCATCCCAGTCATAGGCTGACCCAAAACTCACCTTTGTGGTGAATGTGCCCCAGGACACAGGCATGGCACACGGGGTTGATGGTAAAGAGCTGAGGCTGTCTCTACTGGTCACTGCTCTGTGGAACTCTCTCCATGGTGGGAAATGCCCCCTGAACAGTTCTGGTGGGATTTTGATTGAAATTTTACTAAGTCATATGTAAATCTGTGGAAGAGGGATATCTTTGTGACATAGTTTTCCCATCCATGAACATGGTGTATCCTCATATTTATTCAATTTCTTTTATAACTTTCAATACAAACATTAAAATGTTCTTATAAAGACCTTGGGAACTTCATGTTCCCAAGCCATTTTGCTGGTGGAATCTTTAAGAAAGCCTACATTTTGTTATTGTTGCTCCTATGGTATGTGGGCAAATTGTGTGTGTGTGTGTGTGTGTGTGTGTGTGTGTGCGCGTGCATGTGTGTGTGTGTGTGTAACAATCCACTGAACAGCGGTTATTAGTTCTGGTAGTTTTTCTGTTGTTTTTGGATTTCTACATGAAGAATCATATATTAAAACACTCTCTTAAGTTTTTTCTTATAGAACCTGACAAATTGTTGGTTTGTTTGTTTGTTTTCTTACAGTGCTAATTAGAATCTTGAGGTCATCTTTGTAGTTGTCTTGATTTTCAGGGAATTTTTTTGTAAAATTATTTCATTTTAGAATAATTTGAGATTTGTACAAAAGTTGCCGAGGTAGTGCACACAATTCCCATTTGCTCCTCACCCAGTTCCCACCATGGTTAAAGCTGGCCATAACACAGTATTCATGTCAAAACTAAATTATTAGCTAAGCTCTGGACTTCATTCAGAATCACTAGTTCTTCTAAAAGAATATCATCATTAATTGCCCTCAACATACTCCTCCTTCCTTCCAGCACACTTATCCCACCCTTCTTAGCCCTCCTGAAGCAGTTGTGGAAGTCCTTCTTCAAGGGTGTCTTTAGTTGCACTGTTATGGCTGCCTCGGTGTCGTGAATTGGTTCAGAATGTTTGCCTTTCGTGGTTATTTTGACTTTGGGGAAGAGCCGGAAGTCACACAATGGCAAACTCTATGAATAAGGTGCCTGATACCATAACATAACCTATTTACAAGCCTGCATTTCCATGGGGTGGCACCTGGCAGCACCATTTACCATATTTTTTAAAAAACCACACCTCACAAAGACACTCATGAGAGAGGATTTCTGGAACTGCTTCAGAAAGCAGCAAGAACGGTGGGATAACATGTTCAAAGTGAGGGGGACTACACTGAGGGGGGTTCATTTTCTTTTTTTTTTTTTTTTTGCGGTACTGGGGATCGAACTCAGGACCCTGCGCTTGCTAGGCAAGCGCTTGTTCCACTGAGCTATATCCCCAGCCCAGGGGGGTTCATTTTCAATGGGTCTTTCTTTGTAAAAAATTTTAAAATTTAAACATTCACTTGAAATTCTTTTATATGGAAGACTTGTCTTTTCCATTTTTTGTGTGTGTATTTAATAATTTATTATATCAGTATGGACATTTATTCATTTATTTATTGATTGATTTTCTTGAGACAGGGTCTCACTATATAGTGCAGGCTGGCCTTGAACTCGCTTATATAGCCAAGGCTGGCCTCAAACTCACATTGATTATCCTGCCTCAGCCTCCCAAGTGTTGGGATTACAAGTGTGTGTAGTTGTGTATTTTATACTTTGGGCTATACTACATTGTTTATGTTTTTGCCCAGATTGTCCCAGGTTGGTCTTTGGAGCTCTTTCAGGCTGACTCTCTTGTCCTTTGACACGGCCCTATCCTTTTTAATTAAAAAAAATTTTTTTTAACTTTCTGATAATACAAGGTGCTCTAATCCCAATTGCATTTTCCCTGTCCTGCTCCTAAAATCGGTCGTTTCTCAAGGAGCCATCATCCCTTTTATGTTGTAGAGACTGGAAATTGGAAACCAATATCTGAGTGATTTGTGTGCTCATCAGAACTGGGATGTTCCTGCTTGTAAGCCTCTCAGGCAGAACTGAGAATATGTGCCATGTAACCCTGTGCGTGTACACACATCTGTAGTTATGTCTGGAGCCGTTCATCTGCTCCTTTGTTACTCTCGACGTGAGTTTCGTACTGACGTCTCGGAGAGCAATCCAGTTCTACATGTCCTTTCCAGGCTTTCCTCTTCATCATCTGCAGTCGCCCTCTCTAGCACGTAGAAACTTAGCTTCTACAGCTCACCAGTGACTTAATTATAAGGGGACAGTTTTAAGTCTCAGGAACTATTCTTTATGAGGTGAAGGATAGTTCCTCTCCATTTCTAGTTTATTCAGAAGTTTTTAATCTTAAATTATTAGGTCATATATTTTAAGTATGTCACTTACTGAGATGAGGCTATGAAATGTTAAAATGAGAATATGAAATGGTAGACTGTATCTCTGGGTCAAAACGAACTTAATAATGGGATGTTTTATTAGACTGACGTACGTGAAATTAGTGTTTTCTGTCAGTCAAAAATGGTCAAGTATCAGCAACCCAGTACATTGCTGGATTTTGTTTAGAACTTCTGCACATAATGCTTGTGAGATTAACATAATTTTCCTGTCACTCACTCTTTCTCTCCTGAAATACAAGGTTTTGCTCTTAAGGAGCCAGGAATATTTTTTAAATTATCACCAGAGAAGGTCATAAGCGTGAAAGTTATTGCCTCTAGAAAGAAAGGGTGAAGGATCAGAGAAACAGGGAGAAGAGGTGTCAGAGAGGAGGAAGAGTCTGGCTAATTTCAGATGAAAGCCCCCGCCTGCCAAACAGCTGCAGGAGCCTCTGTCATTGTAGCTTCAGTGCTGTCTCACACCCCACATGCTGCTCATGCAGCCTCAGGATGGAGCAGGGGCAAGAGAGAGCACACTTCTCTGGAGACGCCGCCATGCTGTGTAGGAGACTTGGAAGCCAACGAGAACTCTATACCCTACCTCCCTTGGGTGGACACGGGCTTTCGTTTCCCGGCCCACCTTTCTCCTTTCCTCCAGTAAGATCAGGTTTTCTTTCCTCAGAGAATTATTCTTTCATGCCAATGTTATAGATTCTGATGAAGCCATATCTCTATATCCTGCATCCCGCCAAAGTGTGTCTGTGGCGTGGGCTTGGCCAGTTATAGAAATATGCCTTAATGGCTGGTCCAGATATTGGCTGGAGACTTGTGTAAGTCCAGTCAGAGTGCCTCCAAGACAGTCAGCGTGCAGGTGGTATTACACAATTTCCTTGTTCGCCTCTTAGATCATGGGCTGGAAGGACGTGAGTCTGGAATGGCCACTGCCTGTTTCCTTTCTCTCTGCGCCCCTGGAGGAGTTGTTTGGAGACAGACACGACGAGACCTCCTCAGAGAGAGAGGTGCAGGGCAAACCTAGAATGGTGCTGCTGAGGAACTTTGAGTCCCTGGATCCACCTCGCCCACTCCAATTAGATTAGCTATAAATAACTTTAGCTATGCTAAATTGGGTGTCCTGACACATTTGTGGTTAAATAAGCTGAGTTAAGGTCAGGATGAGGGTGTGTGTGCTGTTCTGGTTCTCGGTTTACAAATCTCACCTGCAGAGCAACACAGCTGTGGCAGCTGTTGAGAGTTCTTCAAACAAGCTTATCCTTTTTCGCTGGTGGGCAGGAAGTGGGGCTCCTTAACAGAGGTCCCTTAATAGAGACTCCAGCCTGGGTAATATAAAGAAATCAGGGGGCTCACAGTGGAGCTCAGTGGTAGAGCATTTGCCTAACATGTGTCAAGCCCTGGTTCTGATTCTTACCTTTCAAAACAAACAAATCCTGAACTCCTGAGCATGACAGGAAAGTGGCACTGTAAAACCCAAACACACATGAAGATGTGCATACACTTGGGTGTCCTTTTGTTTTGCCTGTGTGTTTTTGTTTGTTTGTTTTTACCGGGAATCAAACTCATGACCTCATGCTTGCCAGGCTACACCACTGAGCTAAAGAGGCCCTTGCCTAGTGTGCTTAAAGAGGACATAACCCTGAAGGGAGTCCGCTCAGACAGGCCACTGCAGCTGAGGTTATTTAATGAAGGAGGAGGTGGGAGACCCTCTCTTCTGTGAGGGAGAGTCTTGTCTACCACATGATGTACCTGCTTCTCTCCTTACTCTCGGTCCAGGCACACTGATGTGCAGCTGGATTGATCCATTGTAAGGCTCTCCGCAGAAGAAGTTGTGGGATGACAAAGCCCAGGGCGGATGTGCCATGAGCAACATGGTGGCTCGTTTTATTTTTTCTTGTGATGCATAATGTGACTTTACCATTACTGCAAAGGGATTCGGAAACATTGAGTGATTTATTTAAGGTTAAAGAATAAGTTTTCTTGAAAGTAAACTTTTGATAATAAAAATGTACAAAAATTATTTTAAAAAATCAACAAAAATGAAGGACACAAGATCATTCTAAATCCATCACCCAGAGAAAAGCACCATTTACATTTTGCTATATATCTCCCAGATTTTTTTTTTTTTTTTTTTTTTGAGACAGGGTCTTGCCATGTAGCCCAAGCTGGCCTTGAATTTACCCTGATCTTCTGCCTCTGCCTCCAAGTGCTGGGATTACAAGTGTGCACCTCCACACCTGGCCTTGGATTTATTTCTATCAAAGAGCAAGCTGAGTTGAATCCAGGCCAGAACCGAAGTTTCTTGAGTCCTTTTAAAAATGTTTAAAAAACTTTATTATGACATATCTTAGACATTTCAGCATAGAAATAACGTGACAAATGTTAATGAACTAGGACAGGGGTATAGCTCTTGCCTAGCGTGCATACAGCCCTGGGTGGTTTCCAATACCACAAGAAAATCATCAATACAAGGTCTATGTAGCATTTTCTATATTCAATTCAGATACTTTTTTTTTTTTGTCTTTTTGAGACAGAGTCTCACTATACAGTTCAGGCTGGCCTTGAGCTCACTTTGTAGCCCAAGGTGGTCTCAAACTTGTAACAGTCCTCTTGCCTCAGCCTGCCGAGTCCTGGGATTACAGATGTGTGCCACCACTCCTGGCTTTTTACCTTTGGTTTTAATAAGCACAGCAGTTTCTTTGAGCCTTCTTTCTGGATTCCTCCATCATCGCTTACCCCTTTACTGAAGATAACAACTATCCTTTCTGTATTAGATTCTCCAGAGAAACAGAACGATAGTGCGTGTGCGTGCGTGTGTGTGCGCGCGTGCGTGCGTGTGTGTGCGTGTGTGTGCGCGCGCACGCGCAATGAAGCAGAATAACGGGGCGAATCCCTCAAATCCCTCCCTTCACCTCACCTGTTGTTCTCTTCAGGCCTCTAACTGATTGCGCAGTGGCCACTCACGTTGGAGAAAGCCCCGCGCTTTGCTGATTCGAGTGCTGCTCTCATTCGGAAATGCCTCACAGACACATCCCCGACTAGTATTTAATCTGGGCACCCTGTGACCCAGTCAAGCTGATATATAAAATTAATCATTGTATTTTCCCGTGTGTGTTTTCTATTTTTCTATATATGCTTAAACAGAGTACCATTTGTGTGTCTTTTGTAAGTTAAACAAATTACACTAATATTTGTCTCTTTCAGTGTTCATCTTTGCACTCCCCACTATATTTCTGAGATTTATTGAAATTGATACATCTATTATTTAGTTTGTTTATTGTGTAGTGTTCCATTGAGTGATATAGCAGAGTTCATTTGTCCACCCCCTTGCTAATAGATTTTTATGTTATTCCAAATAACCAAGGTTTTTCCAGTGTCTTGCTGTCTCATAACACTTACTGTGAACATTTGTCCTCAGCTCCTTGTGAATATCCGAGAATTTCTGAAAGTGGAATATTGAGGTCATAATTTAGGCACATCTTCAATTTTATTAGTCACTGCCATGTTGCTATCTAGAATAGTTTCACATGCTCGTGGATTCATTTTTTTTTCTAAGAACCAGAAAAAGAATGATTACTATCTTTTTACTATCTGATTTTTTTGATTTTTGATTTTAAAGACAAAAGAATGGAGACATGCGAACCAGAACAAGCCATAAACAATATCGAAAATACAAAATTATACAGAATATAGCAGGGAATTAGCACTGGATGCTGTATTACATAATGTCATCTTCACACTAGTTAACACACAAACATTAAAGGAAATACCAAATTATAGAGAAGATAGTAGGGAATCATCACTGGATGCTACATAACATAAAATTATCTTCACTTCTGTTAATACAAAAACGATTGAGGAAATACAAATTATAGAGAACATAGAAGGGAATTAGCTCTGGATGCTGTCCTGCATAATGTTACCTTCACATGTTACTCAGTTACACAGATGATGGCCCATTTGATCATTCAATTTTCTCCTCCCTCATCTCTGTTGCCCTACCACTCAATCAGTCATCCTCCCTGTGATAATAACTGTATTCCTGGGTTTATCTATACTCCTGGACTCTCACCTTGGG
>PVLD010031961.1:0-15173 GCA_004027595.1 Dinomys branickii
TGCTTAGCACATTGAAAGGAGATATAAATAAAAAATACAGGGACAATATATGAAAGAATTAGAATGTAATAAACAGATTCAAAGAGATAACCAGGTAATTAAAAATTTCACTGAAAGCTGGCAGAACAAATTGAAAGAAACTGAAGATGGACTTTCAGACCTTGAAGACAGTACTGTAGCTAATGATCACAAAATTAAAGATTTCATAACAATAATAAGGAACTGGGAAATAACAATGCAACAGCTGCAAGATGACGGGAAGAAAAACAACATAAAAATAATAGGTGTCAGCAAAAGAGCAGGGGTCAACACAAATGACATAAAAAGACTACTTAAAGAAGTAATAGCAGAAAATTTCCCAAGCACAGAAAAATAATCTGACATACACTTAAGTGAAGCATATAAACTCCAATTATCCATAACCAAACTACATCTATACCCAGACACACAAAAATTAAGGTCCCAGAATTTTAGAAAAAGAACAGAACATTAAAAGCTATTATACAACAAAAACAGATCATCCATAAAGAAAAGCCCATCAGAATCACAGCAGATTTCTCAATGCAAACCATAAAGTCAAGAAGAGCTTACAGTGAAGTATTTCAGGTTCTGAAAGAAAACAACTTCCAGTACAGATTGATGTATCCTGTAAAACAATCTTTCAAAAATAATAGAGAAATAAAATACTTTCTCAACAAAGAACAAATGAAGAAATTCATGACTGCCAAACCAACCATACAGAGCACTAAAAATATTCTAGAAAAAGATAAAAATGGCCAAAATTTCAAGAACAGTGCAAAGGAACCACCAAGCAGAGGAAGCATTTAAACAGAGGAGGAAAGTAGCTAACCAACATCAGGAAAATAACATGACAAAGATAAGCCCATACATATCAGTTATAACCATCAATGTAAAGGGCCTCAATTCATCAATCAAAGGAAGCAGATTGGCATAGTGAATTAAGAAATAAAATCCAACAATATGCTCTATACAAGAAACACATTTAACTCAAAAGGAATTGCATAGACTGAAAATTAAAGGATGGAAAATAGTCCATGTGACAGGGACCCAGGAAAAGAGCAGGGATAGCTATTATGTTTGCAGACAACGTGAACTTCAAACCAAGAACGATCAAAAGAGATAAAGAAGGTTACTACATATGTGTTAGGGGAAAACTTCAAGAGGAAGAGGTAACAATCATAGATATCTATGTGCCAAGCACAGGAGCATCCGACTATATAAGAGATTTTGACAGACATGAAAAATCAACTAAGCAGTAAAACGAACATAACAGGGGCCTTTAATACCTCATTGTCAAAAGAGATATATCAACTAAACAAAAAATCAGCAAAAGAAATAACAGAATTAAATCAACCTTGTAGACAAATGGACTTAGTAGATGTTTACAGTGTTCAACACAAAAACTTCAGAATACACATTTCTTCTCAGCTGTACATGGGTTGTTCTCTAAAATAGGCCATATACTAGCGCATAGAACATGCTTAAGTAAATGCAAAGGAATTGAAATTATCCCACGTCTACTGTCAGACCATAGTGCAAAGAAATTGGAAATTGTTGACAAAAGTAATCCATAAACACATGGAAATTAAATGACACCCTACTGAACAACCAGTAGGTCAGAGATGAAATTAAAGAGGAAATTAAATAATATATACAACCAAATGAAAATGCAGATACAACTTACTGGAACCTGTGGGACACAATGAAAGCTGTCCTCACAGGGAAATTTATAGTGGTGAATTCCCACATTAAGAAAACAGGACAAGCACAAATAAACAAGCTTATGCTACAACTCAAGATTCTAGATAAAGAACAGCAAATCAAGCTGAAACCCCAAAGGAAGAAAATTGTAAAGATCAGAGCAGATATTAAAACAGTGGAGAATAAAAAAACAAAACAAAGAATTAATGAATTGAAGAGTTGATTCTTTGAAAAAATAAATAAAATTGATAAAACCCCAGCCCACCTTACCAAAAAAGGAAAGAAAAAACTACAAGTCATACAATAAGGAATGAAAATAACGAAATCAATACAAAACTTTTAGAAGTTCAGAAGATCATCATCATTAATGAAGTAAAAGATCTATACCATGAAAATTGCTGCGCTCTGAAAAAAAGAGATTGAAGAGGATTTCAGAAAATGGAAAGATATTCTTTGCTCATGGGTTGGAAGAAGCAACATTGTGAAAATTACCACACTTCCAAAATTGTTGTACAGATCAATGCAATCCCTATTAAAATACTATTAGTATACCTCACAGATCTAGAGAAAACATTCCTAAAATTCATCTGGAACCAGAAGAGGACTAGAATAACAAAAGCAATCCTAAACAACAAGGGAAAGGAAAGAAGTACTACAGTCCTTGACTTCAAATTATGCTACAAAGCTACTGTGATAAAATCAGCATGATACTGGTAAAAAAACAGACCAGAGGATAAATGAAACAGACTAAAAGATGCAGACACAACTGCAATTACATTCAGCCACCTTATCTTTGGATATACTGGCAAAAATGGGCATCTACATTGGGAGAGGTATTACCTTGAAAATCTTTCCATGGCCAGAGTTATTTTCCTCTTCAGGAAATACTTTGTATTTAGTGCAGGCTCTTGCCTCTTTCCCAAACCCTCCATAATATAAATCTCCAGATTGCTTATGTAGTATGGCTCAGTTTCATCCTAAAATAAAAATAGCAAGGATACATTAATGTAAAAGAAGAAAAGGGCAAAATCATATATGCTTTTTAGAAGGCATATACTCTTACATGCAAAGTATAGGGAAGATTATGCATAAAACTAGTACCAATATTGTGTGTGTGTGTGTGTGTGTGTGTGTGTGTGTGTGCGTGCATTTATAAAAGATGTACCGGGGAATAGAAGTGATTTTTTATTTTATGTATTTCCCCAAATAGTAGAATTTTTTTATTATTTTATATTTTCATTTGCATTTCTAGTTCTTCATTTACAGACTCAAAAAAAAGTTAACTTTTATCACATCAGCATTCTGTTTCCCCAACACATTTTCATTATGTCATCAGTCTACTGAGTCTTTGAGAGGCCAACATTCTCTTAGCACTTAATCCCTGGAGATGATACCTTCCCTCTAATAAATACCCATCCCCATAGGGCATGGTATCTTTGCAATTTTCATTATGTATCTCTCTCCTCTGTACTCAGAGGAGACTATCACAACTAATCAAGAGAGAACAGAATTCTTGTAGAAATAAATCATTTCATCAATTCTTATTATTTCAAATTGATATTTAGAGTTCTTAGTCACGAATGGTTGCTTGATCTGAAGATGCTGTTGGAATCTGTATGCAAGCCTGGAATCCACAATTTTGCAGGAAGATGGATAAAATGCAACTCTGTTTTAAAAATCAGGCACACAGAATAAAAATTTAAAATAGCAAGCCACAAGTCATTACGAGATAGATCTAGAGAGAAAGTGGATTGAGCATGAGTAAAAGAGAGGATTCCAAATAGCATGCTCATTCTTGGTTTCCATTTTTTATATGCCCAGGATGTGTCCTTGACCTTTATTCACTGTAATGGTCTTCATTTTTGCTTACACTAATTGGAATTGGCTTCTATCACTTGTAATCTGAAGCTCTCTGCATAAGGTAAAATTTTTCTATCTGGTCTATACTAGAACAGAAAAAATGTAAATTAAAATGAGCTGTACCATACAAAGAATATTTTAAAAGTAAAACTGAAGGAGTTGATATTATATTGCTCATTTTCTAAGCAACCTACATTTATTTCACATTGTATACACTTTTACTGTGTGTTTACCAATGGTCTCTAGCTGCCTTCTATTTTCATTTTTTGATGGAAAGTTTAAGCTTTGGGGCTGTATTGCACAATAAATCTGCATCCCTCTCAATGTCTTCAGAAAGCATAAATGGACCTACTTGGCATTTCTGTCCCTCAAAACTGGAAAATATAGTTTATGGCCATATCAAAGCAGTCTAGAAGAGTTAGAAAGCAGAAACTCTTCCTTTCACGACTGAGAGAACTCATGAAATCCTGATGACAAGGAACAACTTCTAGTCAAATCTGTTGCCTTTTTCAAGGTTTGATTCATTTATGGACATCTTTATTTAAAATAAGTTCTAGGGAGTAGAGGTATAACTCAATAGTAGATTACTTACCTAATAAAAATGAGGCCTTGGGTTATATCTCCCGCTGTATAAAATAAAGAAAAGAGGAGTTCTGAGATGACTATAATGTCTATATCATAAGTGCAGTTCAAAGTGTGGTATGCTTATACATGGAGCATAACTCATTTAGCTCCTCAGAAAACAGAAAGGCAATTTTTATCCAAAGAATTAGTAGTAAAAATATTTCCTCCGATGTTTTTATTAATTTCCATGTTACTTTGTAATAACTGAACTCTCACTGAGATTATTAGATACACTGTCATGATACTGACTTCCTATCTACATATGCACCTCCTTTTTACATAAAGGGATGACAGAGAAAAAAAAGATATTCAAAATTCCCACAATAAAAAAAATTGACGAAAAAGTAATGAAATGTATTATATCCTAAAGCCAAACTTCACTATAAACTTACTTCCCTTCAAGTCCTCTTTGTCCTCGTGGACATGCGTTGTACACAGAAGCCATTAATCAAAGCTCAGGCCCTACTAGAGATATTGTCCTTTTGTTCCCAAACCAGACACAGTACAATTTGATCTTTATTAGCTGATTTGTGTTTCTCACTACATGGTTGCCTGGGTACACATAGGTTGACAGTAGGTAAAGAAGAAATAATTTCTTCCTCCTTTTGCTCCCCTAGAAGACTTCAAATGGGGTACAAAAGATGAAAATTGAAAGAGTTCAGGGTATCAGGAAGAAACTGAAGAAATCAGACAATGTCTGTAGGAGGTTTCCTCGTTGTTGTCAGAATGTGTGAGGTATGTTACAAGCAGGTATCTGAAATAATTCAACTGATCTCTTTTTCTTCTCCTCAGTAAAAGGTTATCCTATTTGTGTTGTTCCCTAATCCTCATTTCTCCAGGCACATCTTTCAGTCAGGCTGTTATTGTCTTCTGCCTATATTAATTGAGCAGTCTTGTGTAGGTTCTCCCTGTTCAGTATATCTCCTCCCATCACCAGTCGATATTGATTGCTGTTTTTATAGTTAACTTTTTCAAATATCATTTTCTTTACATATATACCTTCTTAAATAACCCACAACAGATTCTTCTTGTCCAATGAATCATAGAAAAATCCCTTCCTTCACTTTCTTTTCCTTGACTTCATCCCATGCCCACACTAGCACTTCTCTCATTTAATCTTTTCACTTACAAACTATAATTTTGCTTATAGTGGGTAGAGTATACATGTATACAATAATATATATGAGATATATTAATTACTTCCACATTGTTGACACAATGCACAGTACCAAAAACATAAAGAAGGAGAGGTTTAATTTGGCTAACTTTAAAGGATTTGGCACATAATCGGTGGCATCCAAAGCAGAAATGTCACAGTAGTTTATGATGCAATAGAGATGCTTACCTGATGGCAGCCAGAAAGCAGAAATGGAAGGAAGGAACCAAAGAAAGACTTACTCCCTCCAAAGTCATGTCTCAGTGACACAACTCTTGCAATAAACCCCACCCAACAGCAAATTTAGCAAATCAGTGCACTGATGTTTATACATACCCTGTGCTCTCATCACCTTCCAAAAGGTGACCACCTTCAAAAACACGTGAGTATTTCAGGGAATATTGTAAGTCTAAGCAATAACACCCTGCCCCTAGCCTTGAGAAGGCTTGTGTTCATCTCATTATGTAAGAGGTATTTCATTCATTTCTAAGAATCACAACAACCTTAAAAGTTTTTTTTTTTTTTTGAGAGAGGGTCTCGCTGTGTAGTTCATGGTGGCCTTGAACTCACTATGTAACCCAGGCTGGCCTTGGACTCATGGCAATCACCCAGCCTCAGCCTCCTGAGTGCTGGGATAGCAGATGTGTGCCACCACGCCCAGTAAAAGTTTTAGCAGTGCTGAAAAGTCCAAATTTAAATTCTCCTTTGAGACTCAAGGGAAACTCTAAGCTCCTGTAAAATTTAAAAAGAAAATTAAATACAGCATAGGATAGCACACAGAAATCAAATAATGGAGGAATAGAGAGATAAAAAGAAGCAAACTAAAGCAAACTTTAATCCTGCACCTTCATGTTTAGCACCCAAGGAAGATTACATCCAGATGGGAACTCCAAAGGGCTTAGGCAGCCCTGGCCCTGTGACCTTGTTGGTTCAAGTGCACATGGCCTCTCTCTTCAGCTGGCTCCATTCTCTGTCTGAGGCTTTCATCAGTAGATCATACATATTTTTGTGATTTCTAATTTCCTAGAATCTTCACTGCCATTTGACTTCACTCTCACAGCTACATGCATTGTCCTCAGGGACAAACTGCCTGGCCTGCTAGGCCTCTTTTAAAAAATCTGGGTGGAAACCTCCTTGACCCTACTACTCATACATTCTTCATGCTTGGAAAACTAAGAACATGAGGGTTACCCCAAGCCATGCCACCACTGTGGGTCATAGGCAGGCCTTCTTGAACTGTGGTAGAAGCAGTCTGTAAGTGCCTGGATAGCTGAACACAATGAAATGAATCTTTAGCAACCAAATGCATACCCTTTCCTTCTCAAGTTTGGAGGTCCAAAGGCTCTTCTCAAATGAAAGGTTTACATTTTGCGCCCTTCAGCTTGTGAGGGATAGAGTCTTGACAATTCTTGACATGCATTTAAGGCATCTTTTCGGGGGGCCTGTACACAGTTTCTTTTTAATGGTGCTAATCTCCTCAGCAGACGGATGACTTTTGACCATAACTTTTCACATGACTCCTTCTGAGCCAAAATTTAAGTATCCTCAAAGTTTTGGCTCTGCCTTTTTCTCCCATTACTCAGGATAAATCTGGCTAAAAGAAAGCAGCAGTACTCATGCCACACCCTCAATATTTATCTCTCTTGAAATTTTCTTTAGAGATTAATTAGGCTATCAACCTTAATCCCAGTCTCTTAAAAAGTGTCCAGATTTCACCACTTCCATCATGGAAAGGAAGGCACTTTGTCCTTACTGGATGAAACATTAGTTTGAGTATATATTTGTCTTCCATATACGTAATACTACTGTTAAACTACTAGTTGTGGACTTCTAGAATGCCTCACCTACCATCGTGGTATTTCACACAAAATTGGTTTTGACTAAGAAACTCACTTCATGGCCAAATAAATGTGACAACTAGCTCATGCTCATGGAATTCACTAGGTTCACCAGGTTCCCCACTTTTGGTACCAATTTTCTGCATTAGTCAGCTTTCCCATTGCTTGACACAGTACCAGACACCCACAACTTAAAGGAAGAAGGAAGTCCTGTTGGAGGAAATCTTATTGAAGCCTGGAAGCAGACAGGGAATGTTGGAGCCAGAGAAGAATATGAATCCACCAAAGGGACACCATCAGTTACATACCTCTTCCAACAAAGTTCACCTCTTAACAGAACATTTAGCTATTAACTCATTAATGAATCAATCCACTGATAAATATACGACTCCCATGATCAGCTTAACTCTTCAAAGTCCAATCTCAGAATGCATGAGAAGTTTGAGGAACATTCTAGACCTAAGCCATAACATGAAGCATTTTCATTACTTTAGTAATTACTATCTTTAAAATGAGATTGAGCGAAAGGAAATGGTGAAAAGAGGGAACATGAAAAAAGTAAAGCACCAAAGGCAAACTGTGACTAATTTCCTCTTTGTTCTAGGCTTCCTTTATCTATGAAAATGTTACCTTACAACTTGCACAGTATTGTTTGAGCCATTAAGCAAAAAAGTTAGTGTTAATGTTTTATTTTTTGTGATTTAGAATTTTTTTTATTTTATTAGTATATATTTGTTGTATATGATAATTACATTCACCTTGTTGAGTGGATACAAGTACATAGTGCAAATTGTTTACTTTTTTAGTCCCTTTCCCACCCACTTTGCTCTCACCACTTCTAATTCCTCTTTGTACATTTCCATTCTTGTTGGTATTATTCTTAGCTCATGTTTATGGCATATAATGTTTGCATTCATTTAGGTTATTAGGTACCTGTACATGGTATATGTTAATTCCACTAACTTTCACTTCCCCTCGCCCCTCCCTCTCCCCTTGTGCTTGGTCTCCTTAAGCCTTTCCTTTTTGCAAAAGACATTTCCCCTTGCCTACTTCTATCCATCCTTCATTGTTCTTTTTGTACTTTGCCTTACTCAAATGAGATACACTATTCAGTATTTGAGCTTGTGTTTATTTCACACAACAAGTTTTACAGATACATCTATTTTCTTACAAATATCTTTATAACCATGTAGTATTCCATTCTGTATAGATGCTACATTTTCTTTTATCCATTGATCTGTTAATGTGGATTCAGCTATTATGAATTGTGCTGCAGTAAAATTTTGCCATGCATGTATCATTGTGATATGATATCTTTAGAACTTTGGGGGAAGATATCTAAAAGGGGAATAGCTGGCTCTCATGAGCTTTCTAATTATAGTTTTAAAGAAATCTTTATACTGATTTCCATACTGGTTGTGCTAGTTTGCATTACCAACAAAAATGTAGAAGCATTCCTTTTTCATAATGACCAAAAGAGCATGAGATATTCTTTGACTTCTTGATAATTGCCATTCTTTCTAGTGTAAGACAAAATCTTAGTGTCTTTAATTTGCATTTTCTTAATGGCCAGACACATTGAACATTTTTTCACATGTTTATTTCTCATGTGTAATTCTTATTCTAAAACAATAAGACATGTCTATTCATTCCAGTTGGCCGTTTTTTGATGGGATCTTATATTTTAGGTAGTCTATTTTGAGTTTTTATGTACTGTAGATGTTAGTCCTCTGTCTGAAGAATAGATGGCAGAGATTTTTCCCATTCTATAGGTTATCTCTTCATGCAATTAATTACTTTCCTGTGCAAAACCTTTTTAATTTGATGCAATCCCATCTTTTGATTTTTGTTATTATTTCTTGTACAGTGGGATTATTTTTAAAGCATTCTTTCCTAAATTTACCACTTTAAGTATTACAACTAACATGCTTTCCAGTAGACTTGATATTTCCGTTTTAATGGTCAGACATTTGATCCATTTTGATTTTAGTTTAGTACAAGGTGAGAGATATGGGTCCTGCCTCAATGTTCTGGAAACATATATTCAGTTTTCCCAACGTCATGCCTTGAATACAGTACCTTTCCTCCATTGTATGTTTTTGGCCCCTTTGTCAAAGATCAAAAGCTGAATATGTTCGGGGATGTTTGTTTAACCTTTATTCTGCTCCACTGATTGAAATGTCTGCTTTTTGCCAGCACCACGCCATTTTCTCCGTTACTTTGTGCATATATATTTATATACATTAGCACTTCTTGTTGGATTGTTCTTTTAACTATTATGCAGTGAACTTCTTTGTCTCTTCAAATCAGTTTTAGCTTGAACTTTACTATACCCAAGATAAAAATTATCATCCCTGCTTGCTTTAGGGATCCTGGTGCATGAAATACTATCATCAACCCTATGATTTTTAGCCATTGAATATGTTTTTGGATAAATGAGTTTCTTAAATGCAACAGATGGCTAGATTCTGATTTTTTATTTTTCTAATTCACTCCTCCAATTTGTGTCTTTTCATTGGAGAGTTCAAGTCATTGCCATTGATAGATATTACTGAGATATGTTGATTATTTAATATCAGTGCGCTTTCTCATTTGCTGACTGCTTTTTTTAAAAAAAAATCCTGTAATTTTTGTTGTTCTTTGACCGTTGAACTATCTTTGCATTTTCAAGTCATCTGAGATTTTAGTTTTATTGGTTTGATCATTTCTGTCTAAGATATCATTGTTTCTATAGTGCTGATTTAGTATACATATATCTTTACTGCTGGTGGATTTCATGAAATGTCCTCGTTTCCTCATTTATCTTAAAGGAAAGTGTTGCTGTTTATGTTAATCTTCATTGAAAATTGTTTGCTGTTAGGGATTAAAATACTTTATACCAAACACTTTTGGGTTTAAGTTTTGCATTGTGAAGTCTACTGTAATTTAATGTGTTTACCCTTATATGTGATTACTTTGTTTTCCTGTTTTTAAGGTTCAGAATTTCTTGGGGGGAAACATCTGGCAATTATTAAGGATATGACTTGAGGAGCTTCTTCCTGCATCATAGTTGCTTGGTTTCTGGAAGCCTCCCTTACTTGTATGTTAAACAGTTTACTCATATTTGAGAAAGTTTCTGCTATGATTTTTGTACACATCTTAATAACTCCATCTATATTAACTGCTAGCATCTCTCTGACTTCAGTCCACTTTCTGTGAATATTTTTAGTGCCTTCTAGTAGCATTTGATGGTCTTTTCTTGTTCTCATTTTTCTGGAGCTTTGTTGTGTACTTTCTCATAATTTACCATTTTGTCCTTAATTTCAGACACTCTTTAAATTACTTCTGGAATTCATGAACTTTATAGTATATTTTTCTGGTATTTCTGTCTGGTATATTCTCATGGTATCTTCATTGAATTTGTTATTGATGTTTTGAGCCATTGTGGTCAGTTTCCCATTTTTTCGCTTATTTTTCCTGACTACATATTGGGCATTTTGAGCGATAAGTCCATGTAATTTTGAATTACTCTTCTTTGAACTCATGAAGTTTCTTCATCTATTCTTTAATCTTTTCACAAAGCTCCACTACCTGGTATTTGCTTTCCTTTCCATTTGTGCATTTGTGCCCCTATGTGCCACAGGAGAGTTGGAAGATCTTCTGTTGGTTGTATTCTGTTACCGTTCTTTCTCATGATCCTATGTGTACCTACATATGTTTTTGTTTTGTTTTATTCGTCTATGCTTTTTTCAGTTTTTTGAGTTGAGGTCTAGTAGGATAGGGAAAGCTTATAGTTTATATGAAGATTTAAGTAAGATACTGTCTCCCCGTAAAGTATTTTCAGTTTTATATGTCTAAAGAAAATACCACTTTGGTTATTTAATTTAAGTGACTTGGACTCTGTTCTTATGTTTTGCAGAAAGAATTACTCCTAGGTATAGAAATAGCAATATATCTTACCTTACTTAACTTATATATGAGACACCATCTATTTATAGTTTTACCCTTTGACAATCCACTATACAGACCCTGTTCATTTATTTTAAATAGTTTTTCTCCAATGAGGTAGGCAAAGTTGAGGGACGAGATAGAAGGATGGGTGAAAGAGAAGTGAAAATAGTAAGTGGAGAGGTTGGTAAGGGTGATAGTGATAGGTGAGAAAAAAATTCATGTGGGGTCAGATTCTGTCAGAGTACATTTTGTTGAGTGGAAATATTAGTGTTGAGAGCTTAAGGAAAGTACTTGTGGGGACAAGCATGAGATATGGAAGGAGGGAGGTGTACTTTGTGATTGAGAAACTATGTGGCTGTCAGAAGGAATTCTTAGGTTTTTATACTTGTAATGTGGAAAAAAGTTTTAGGATGACATATGGATAGGTAAGATAGGGAAGAGCCAAAGGAACAGGATGTGGGATGTTGATGGTTAGTACTGGAGAAGATTGGAGTGACTGTGAGAGAGCAGACTATGGCAAATTAAACACTTGTGAGGAGGACTTTATACCGGGAAAAAGAATTAAGAAATAAAGATAATAATATTGATGCAGGGGCTTGAGTAAAAGAAACTAGATAATGAAATGAGAATGAGAAAGTGGACATTAACTAAATAAAACTATCAAAGGAAAAATGAACAAAACCCAATAAACACAAAAACCATTAAAAAGCATAACCACAAAATACAGAACAAATACAAAGCTAAAACAAAGAAAAACTTTGAAGATATCTGTTAGGAACTCCAACAAGAGTGTGTATATAATCCACACTTAAACTCTTTTCCAGGGAGTCTGTTTTTTCATAACTCAGTGCTACCTGTGATCTTTCCACTGCAAAACTGAAGCTGTCCCAGTCTCAGGACTGTATTTTCTCAGGTGTATGCTTACAGGCAGAGTTTCATGATGACCCATTTCTTGACTTATGAACTCTTCCTTTTCCTGTCCTTGGCTGTAAAGTCAGCAGGCAGATTCTTAGGCAAGTAAGGGTCCATGAAGTCAGGGATGCACCTATGTATGCTCTCTAGTTGGTGTCCTAAGGACAATGCAATTACTTTTGTGCACAGGCTGGTGGATCTACAGGAAGTGGCTGTGACTGCAGTGGAGCTGCCCTGCTCCTTCCTCTGCAGACTCCTCAGTGGAACTTTTCTCAGAACTCAGCCGGCCTTTGTACCTACAGAGGTGACACAAGGCAGTTTGTATGCAAGCCACCCAGGCAAGTGCCAGTGGTCAGGCACACAAATACCAGTAAATCAGCCACCAGTCAAAGCAAACTGAGACATAGAAGGAGGGAGACCCTGCATCAAACTTGTGAACAGCACAAACTCAGGATGTCCTTTTGTGCATCCTGTCTTTGGTTTGAGTCTTCTCATTGGTGTTTATTTAATGCTACGTTTGCATCAGGCATTTCATAGATGCCATCTCACTGAAGCTTCATTGCCTTTGAGGTAGTTACTGAAACTCTTGGGTGGAAGATGAAGTTAAAACTCAAATTAGGGATTGACTAAACCAAGCCTGTCTCCAAATTCAATGCCTTTTCTTTCTACTGCAATGTCTCTTCTTAATGAGGCAAGGTGAAAGTGGGCAATAATCAATAATGACTAAATGCTTTCATCAGCCTATCTTTCCAGACAAACTGGTGAAGAGAAGGTCATGAATGCAATATTCTCAGTTTTAATGATATACACCAAATTTCCTCCATAGATTCAAAATCAGGAGATAAACTTAAGAATTCTTATTAATGGGAACCTGGGCCCCACAAATATACTTATGTCTAAAATCAAATTGAAATTATTACATTTTAATGATTAAAATGTAAGGGAATTTATTTTTATGTAATTATTTTAAATCTAAAATCTGAATCATTTAATAGAAAATGAGGTTTGAAAAAGATATTGAAGAGTCATTTGATCTTGAATTCTCTGCAAGTTATTTTTGATAACTTTTGTATGGTGAATGTATATGGCTCCTCTCCTTCACAGCAGTTCCTACTTCCTTGCCCTCTTAGTGCATTTTGTGCTTCTATTATGGAATACTGCAGAATGGTTAATGTATAATGGACAGATTTTATTGGCTTTTATTTATGGGGGCTGAGAAATCCAAGATTGAGAAGCAGAGATCTGGCAAGGGCTTCCTTGCTGCAAAGGGCAAATATGGGAGGGTGAACACATCTTTTTTAAAAGAACCTATTCCCAAAATAACAGAATTAAACTATTCACGAGGTTGGAGTGCCTGTGACCTATTCTGCTCCTAAGAGTCTGACATCTTAATACAGCCTTAATGGCAATTAAATTAAAAAATAAGTTTGACTGGGAAAAACATTGAAACCACAACACCTGCAATACTATTTAACTGTGGCATTAAGAAGAGTTGTCACATGTTTTTTCTCATATGGGAAGTCAAAATAAATGAATAAATGAGAGGTGACATGAAAGTAGAGGGGAAACTATAAAAGGAGAGGTAGAATTAAGTAAATGAATGGAGGGTAGTAAAAACAGGTTTAATACTGATTGGATAATTAATCAGATCTAGGTTGCCACAACCCACACAAACCAAACCAGACCATCTGATGCGAGAAGGATTTATTATACCGAAACTGCGAAGAGCGGGACTGCGCAGTAGACCAGAGCATCTGCGAGCTGTGCAAAGCATGGGGTTTTAAAGGCCCCTTTTTTTTCTTTATTCAGGGGGTGTTGTTTATGGCTCATTGTAGCTGACCAGCAGCACATCTGGTCCCTGTGGCCTTTGCAGTCTGGGAGGCGAGCAAAATAAGGGCAGCGGTGTCCTTTGCAGGCTGACCTGTCCTAGGAAGATAGGCTGGAGCTGCTTTTTGCTCTTGCAAAGGATAGGGGAGCTTTGGAGCAACTGGGTGACTTATCATGTCAGACTTGATCTAATAGGGGATAGGGGTGATGTTTCTTGTCAGTGGCTACTTTTTGCTGAAGTGGGTCATTGTCAAAGGGACTGTCTGGATCATCAGTTGGGACTGGTTGAAACTGGAGATCTGAAAGAAGCATAAGGTTAAAATTTTGAATTGTTAGTTTTTGGATGGTGTTGCAAAGGAGTGAGAGGACACAGGGGGCTGCGAGGAGGAAGGAGCAGACTGCTGCTAGAGGACCCAACAGTGGAAGGAGCCACAAAAAAGGGATGTTCAGATGTCTGAGGCAAGAGTAGCTACACTGTTTCGAAGTTGGGGGGCCTGATCTCGCATTTGTTGAATCTTTTCTTGGACCAGACACGATTGGTTGGCATAGATGCAGCATTCTTCCCCCAAGAAGAGGCAGGTACCTCCTTTTTTGCCGTAAGAATGTTTAGAGCTCATCTGCTTTGGAGGACAACTGCTATTAGTTTATCTATTTGAGAACAGACAAGGTCAAATGTAGAGGTCACCTTCTCGATGTGTGTGGTCAACTGGTTACCAAGCTGGAGATTAAAGCCTATGGAACTTCTCCAAGAAGAGGCTCTCAGTGCCCCAGTCAACACTGAAGAGCCCAGGGCAATACCAATAGAGATGCTGCATCATAGGTGGCGGGGTGGGTATAGGAATTGATTAGTGAATTCCCCGTCGGTGTAGGTCTGTAAATTAGGCAGAGGAAGGACTGGAAGGCATGTCGAGTTGGAGGGGTAGCAAGGAAAAAGGGTGGAGTTGCAGAGCCAAAAAGGAGGTTAATCAGAGGTGACATTGAAATGGGTGGGAATTATCTTGGTCTGGTTGCACGGGAGGGAGCGAGGGGTCTGGGTCAAGCCTTAGCAAGTTAAATTGGCTTCAGAGAGAAGATATAGTCAAGAGGTGTGGTGCAGTGGGGGTTGGCCAGTGCAGGGAGTGGAGGAGTTGTGGTCCCATGGGATGGTAATGACTGTGGCGTCTAGCAGGGAGGCACAGATATAGCACTCCAAGAGGTTAAGTGGGGTCTTGTGGAGAGCTTGGAGGAGGGCCTTGGAGAAACTAGTCAGTGTGGGGACGTGGGGGAGGCAGGAACTGAGTTTTTGTTGATTTTCTGGACAGCAG
>PVLD010031962.1:0-15172 GCA_004027595.1 Dinomys branickii
AGAGGAGGGGATGCTCCTGGAGAAGCCAGCCAGAGTGGAGCCACATTACACAGTCCTGCTAAACCCCACCTTCTCACCAATAGGAATTCTGCTGAAAATAATCCCCGCTGCCCGGCACTTCATCCCCATCAACTCTACCACATTGCTCTACCATAACTTCTATGCTGAGGAAACCAAGTTCCGCCTCTACTTGATCCCCGATGACTACACCATTCGGCAGGTAACACTAAGGACCAGAAAATCCCAAGGAACTCACACAATAGAGCCAGGGATCTGTCTCAAGAGATCCTCGACTGGAAATAAGGCTGCATCTCTTTAAACAGAAAACTCAATGTTAATGAAAACTCGTGCCCTGTGTCATCTATAGAGGGGCCCATGACAACCCAAATCTCTCCCAAATGCATGCACTGTTGCATCAGTGATTATTAGAAAATCTCCTGTAAGCTTTTTCTAGAATGTAAAAGCATGGAAAGTCTCTCCCAAATTGTAGTTTCCCATTGTTTTTTCTTCTCTTATAGTGACACTATTCCTAACCTGTACATAGCAAGTAGTGGGGAGATGGTGTGGCAGAACATGAGGCATGAGGGGCGTAGAGGTGAGGTAGCCCCCCTCACCCACACAGACGTAGTGAAACACTGACACATCATCCAGCCTTGTTCAGATCTGATTCCAAAGGGCAAGGCTCCCATACTCACTGTTCTTTATGTCCCTTAGGCCATAGATGATGAACAAAAGAAGTTGGAATTTGTGCGAATACACAAGCCACCCCCACTCAGCCCCCTTTACATGGGAACCCGCTACGCTGTGTCTGGTTCAGAGACCCTGGAGATCATGCCCCAGGTGAGCAGCAACATGCCTCTCCAGTGTCCAGGGTTTCCAGGTCAGAAGGCACATTTGGGATAAACTGTGGGGCAGGATCCAGGTTGTTGTTAGGGACTGATGAACTGGAGAAGGGCAGAAAGCAAGAGGGTTTAGGAGTGACCAGGAATGATTTAGAGGTTGGAGTAAAGGCAGTTAGGGGGAGGGAGGATCACACTGATGTGAGAAGCATAATGGGGTTTTGCTGGGAAGTGTTTAGTCTACGACTGTCAATATTATCCCATCAAATTGCACTAGGAACACACCTATAGTCAAACATGTTGGATTTATGACACACATTACAGCAAATTCCACACAATAATTACCAGATATAAGCATGCAAAATTGGTCAAAAATGTAAAAATTAATAAAGCATTAACTGTTCCTTTCAATAAACCACTAGACGTTAGCAGTATAGTTATCCAAGCCATCCTCCTGCATATATATTTTTTCCTTTCCTTCTTTCTTT
Organism: Dinomys branickii; assembly: GCA_004027595.1. Taxonomy (NCBI): domain Eukaryota; kingdom Metazoa; phylum Chordata; class Mammalia; order Rodentia; family Dinomyidae; genus Dinomys; species Dinomys branickii. Next base: position 1,328 of record PVLD010031962.1, read on the forward strand.
CCATTTCTCTTTGCTATTATTCATTTCTTAAAATTCTGTTTAAAGTAAAAAAAATTCCACACGATGAAGAATCTTTGGTCACCTGAGGAAAAGAGAGGTGGAAAAAAAAAAACACAGTCGGATTTGTGCTTTATTTTCATGGAAGATCTGAGGAAACAGGTTTGCTCTCGATTGGGTCATGTCAGAATGCAGGACACTGTGGGATATCCCTGTCGTCCCAGCACTCAGGAGGTTGAAGCAGGAGGATCACAAGGAGTTCAACATAAGCCTGGGCTGCGTAGTGAGATTAAGCTCAGCAAGAACTTCATGCTGAGATCGTATCTCAAAAAATCAAAAAGGAAAGAAGGAAAGAGAAAGACAAAAACGGTATAATTTCTAAAATACAACAGTCCCTCCTTTAGACTGTGGGAATGGGGTATGTTTGACTTTTTACCATATGCCTAGTCACAACCTATGTATGTACAGTGAAAAACAACTTTTGTAGCTACAAAACTCAAATCATTTGTAATGACACTGATATCTACCTAAGAGCAGATCCATTACTGGACCCATACATTTTGGCCTTTCTCAGTAGCTCCTCTATCAGGTTAAATAACACTTAATTATTGTGGGCTGATCAAGCCCACAATCTCCCAAGAAAGTAGACGGCAAAGGTTTAAATAAATGAGGCGACTGAAATGATTTCAAGGCTCCCGGAGGGACTAACTCTCTTATAGCTTCGATATTCTCTGGATTTAGACAAAGACTTCTCTGGGCAGCCCATATTTATTTGGTTTTCAAACAAAGGAGGAGGATACTCAAGAAAACATGAGAATCTTGCCAGACCTTGGGAGAATTTTCCCAAGTAGTAAATTTTGTCAATCAGGAGAACTACTTTACCTTTAGGTTGGTACTTATTGTAGAGCCTGCAGCCTGCAGCTGCAGTCTCCTTGAAGTTAACTGGGGTTGGAGCCAAACATCCTCAGCTGTACCCTTATCTTTTTCTTTGAGGAGTCATGGCTGCCCAGGCCAATTGAGTTCTCAGGGTGACCAGGGGCTTACAGAGGTTTACTTACTATGAGTTCACTACCTATCTTCAGACAAGGTGCCCAAGCTGCACAGAACTCACAAGTAAACACGGAAAGTCAATTGGTTACTATTTAATCCTACTCAGAGCCACTTTAGAGTGGTCTGCAACACTCCCCCTTTGACAACATAATACAGATAGAGCCACTTGTCATTAATCCACGATACCAGAGTGTCATTATTGTCCATACTTACTATTTCAGGTTAGAGATACATACACTGAATGATACTGTGTATTTCCGTCAAGGTTAGATGAGTGTGTGATAAAATTTGCAGTCACCTGGTATGATGGTTGGTTTTGCAGCAGCATTTAAGACTCAGGACAGGATGCATCAGACAAAAATAACACAGGCAACTACCAAAACCAAAAGGAATATTAGTCTTTATAATAAGCCTCAAATAAGGAGCCCAGAGCAGCAAATTCAGAATCCAGGTGGCATTTTTAAAGAAAGACTGATACTCTGCTTTTCTCCTTTTCTAGTTACAAATTGTAACGTTTCATTCTAGTAATAAGGAGAAGAAAAATATTTGCTACACTGACAATTCCTGCGACACAACTTTATATTTTAGTATGCAAGGAAGGTGGAATATAGATCCAAAAGTCAGCTAGCCTCAGGGCAGTCCCTACAGTCTAGAAAAACTGTACAAGAGAGTTTCATTTTTCTTTAAGTTAGAAAAGTAAAACATGAGGGTCAAAACCAATAAGGTAAAGAGAAAAAGACCTCATTTTTGTGTTTTAGAAGATGTCAAGGAAAGAAGAAAATTACCAGCAAAATAAGAGGATAGGTGTCTCAGTAACTTTTCTCTCATTTCTGAGACAAAATACCTGACACCTAAAATTAAGGAAGGAAAGGTTTATTTAGCTAACAGGTTGTGGAGGTTTCAGTCCATACTCAGCTGGCTCCAAGGCAGAGTAGCACATGGCAGAGGGGAACAGTTTATGGCAGCAGAAGACAGCAAAAGCAACAAGAACAAAATGGAGAAGTGGCAGCTGGAAGAACAAGTCTCTTTTTCACCCTTATATTGTATGCAAGAAACCTGCCCCACCATAGGTGTAGCACACACCCCCATAATCCCTGCATTGGACCATGGATCAGTCATAAACTCTAGAAGCCTCCCATATCACTGCATGAGGCTTCAAGGGGTCTTCCACACACAAACCATAATAGTGGGAAAGGCTGATGAAGAATCACCAAAGTGACTTGTGATGGTGCTTCAGGCAGATGCTGCACCTCTGAAGTGTTCCCATAACCCTATTTCATGTCTCCCGATGGACCATATGTCCAGAACTCTCCAGAAAGTAATTTTGATTTCTACCACTGGGAAACATGGATCCAATAATAAATACTTCTGTGTTTTCCTACTACATCAATTGCTATTGAGGGTGAGAGAAAGGGAGACAGGATTGGGTTATTCAACAGATATTAATCCAGTATTTGGTATAAGTTTCAGTAGAGGTAGCTCAGTGGAGCTCACAGACAAATCCCTTCTTGTGGGAATCTTACTTCCTGGTACATGAGGTCTAGACAAATAATTAAAGAAGTAGTGGGGAAGCACATCAGTACTAAGGACTGTGATGAAAACAGCACCATGAGAGTGTCTCAGCCTTCTCTAGACTGACTCATCAGACAAGATATCTCTGACAAGATCCCATTTGAGTTGAGAACTCAGTGACAAGACTGCTTCTGGCATGTGCAAGATAGAAGGATATATGTAGAGGCATCAAGGTGATCACATACTTGACACCACCAGCTGACAGGAAGCCCATGTGACAGAGACCAATAGATGCAGTCAAGCAGAATCAGAGTTGTCCAGTTCCCATGGTCCAGCTGGCCATGATATGAAGTTTGGGACTTTTTTAAGGCCAGTGGCCAGCCCTGGGGGAATCTTAAATGTGGTGATACAAGACCTGGCTAACTTTGTTAAAGATACTCCTGGCTGTGGAACATGAATGGATGATCAGCAGGTGTGAATGAAGGCATGGAGACAGATCTAAAGACTATTGCAGTGCCACAGATGAAAGCTTATGGTGGTGTGACTACATCAGTAGCAACAGAGATGGAGAAAAACTGATGGATTCACAACTGACAGAAAACAATTACCAAAACCAAAAGGACCAATAGACTGTGTGACATGTCTTGAAATTTATTTTGAGGCAGAGACACCAGCACTTGATGAACTGGTTGGAGATGGGGAGAGAAAAAAGAGATAACATGATACCTAAATTTGGAATCTCACTGCTCCGTAGGTAATGTTACTCACAGAAATTGAAAAAAATGGAGAGGAGCATGTTTGGACAGAGGTCTGTCTTGGATTTTACTTGGGAGAGGAGATAGATATAAATTCTCTGTTGATTAGAAGTGTACTGAGGTTAGAAACTACAAATCTTTGGCTAGAAAAAGAGAGATCTTCAAGACAGGTAGTTGAAAGACAAAGGATACAGGTATAGATAGAAAGAAAAATTGCTGGTTTAGGAAAAACAGCATGACTTTTAGGATGATCCTGACTCCCCTGAGGGCAATTCACTGTGCCATTGGGAAGTACATGGGGGGCCATAAACTGGGCTATGTAGGAGGCCTGAACCCACCTCTGACATATGCAGAGAAAAGGATATGCAGGAAGAGTAATCTGCATAACACAGTTGAGATAGTATCTAATGTTTTGGGGTTAGTGCTTTAGCTCTGATGGGTAATCTTTCATGCCTCAGGAAGTCATAGCCTCTATCTAGAGGCTCAATCCCAGCTGATACTGTGGAGCATTGGCTCACACATCCCACCTCATCCTGGCTCACTCATGGGAACAACAGGGCCAGGAGGATCGGGGAAACACGCCTGCCATCTTCAAAGACTACCATCAGCACCTCTGCTGGACCAATATGCATTGCTTAAAGGCAATTGAAGGGATAAGAAAAGGGTTCTGGCCAACTCTGCACATATCAATACATGGAAATCGGGGCAGGCTCAGTGAAAACAGAGACAACCACTTCTTTTTCAAGGGTAGTTGCCCAGGTGGTCCTCTACAGTTAAGCAAGGCCAAGAAGATATTGGGGGTGCATCAGGAAGAACTCATGTGATTAGAAATGGTAGCTTCTCACTTTTTCTCTTCAGGAACTAGAGCTCTGCTATAGAAGTCCCAGAGAAACCCAGCTCTTCTGTGAGATCTATGTTGGCTCCTTGGGGTCAGGAATCCGGCTGGAAATGAGACACAAGGAAGAAGGGACAGTTGTATGGGAGGCCTTGCTGAAACCAGGTAACACCAGGGCATGACAAAAAATATTGGAAAATTGGGAATGAAAGTGTATGTACATGTATCTGTGTTAGGGGCTGGGGGTATAGCTCAGTGGCGTAAGTGCTTGCCTGGCAAGCACAAGGTCCTGAGTTCGATCCCCGGTACCGGAAAAAAAAAAAAAAAGAAAAGAAATTAAAACATGTATCTGTGTTAATGTATTGTCATACGTTATTAATGAAAAGAAATAGCTTAGACAACTCATATGGTTTTTTCAAATTATTTAACAGGTGGTATGATCAGAATTTAAACTCACGTTAGTCAGACACTCAGCCCCATTTCCTCCTCCCTGTACCATGCATCTAAATATTGCCCTTCAGTTAACAGATTTTGATGTGCACAGGCCACTTGCACATGGTCTCATGATAGTTTGGGTGTGAAATGAAACAGAAAGTACTACAGGGTTCTCTACTTAATGGATTAAGCCAATGTTACCAAATCACATCCTCAGAATTGTACTAGTTATTATTTGTGAAGTAGACAATAAATTTTCAGGAGCCAAAAAATGTTACAGTTTCTTAGTCCAACAGCAAAGCATCCCCAAACAAAAAATCCCGTGATCAGTCCTTCTAGGGTCAGCCAGCCCTGCCAGTTGTTAGTAACAATTTCAGCTCCTGAGGTTCTACAAACAGACTTTATCATGCTGAGAAAGGTAGATAAACTCTCCTCAGCATTGGTTTGGGAACAACCACAGAAGATGAACCAACCAGGCCAGCATCAGACCTGGGGTTGAAACCCACTCCAGCAGTAACTCACTGGTGCTCTAGGAAAATTACTGATCTTGTTTGGGACTGGGGTTCTTCATCTGAAAGACAAGGGACATAATGACTAGCGTGGATAATGATTGGAAAGGTTAAATAAAACGATGTCTGGAAATGTCTCATGCAATGATCCTTAATAAATAGCACCAATAATATTTATTTTCCTGGTGTAAAGCCACCCTACAGGTCCTATTCATCTTAATTTAAACTTTTCAAATCTATGAAAGTCTCTTCTTTTCCCTTCAGTTACTGGAACACTTGAATCACGCCTTCCCTTACGTCTCCCCTGCTGCAAGTTAAATATTCCCAGTTTTTTCACTTCTCCTGATATGTGGTTTTAAATTTTCCTGGCCAGTCACTTTCTCTAGCAAATGCCCTAGTTTATGCCTGAGTCAGTTTTCACTCCAAGTCTGTGCAGTAAAATGAAGCATGAGGAACACTGCTCACTTCATGTACCCAGCCGTGGCAGTAGTAGCACCTGAGTGCTTGTGCCCTCTCTAGATACCACTGTTAGGTCGCAGTGAGCTTAAAGTCTGCTCACTGTCTCAGTCCTTGTTCACATGAGCTGTTGTGAACATTCTTCTCCTATGCAAGTAATTGTTTAAGCCCTTTCATTCAGTGTTGTAATCATTGTTGTTCTTATTTTAGTTTTTCTTTTCAAAACTCACTCCTTAGTCGCACATGCTAATATCTCGTTGATCTTTATTCTAACATCCAAATCCAGAATGTGCGTATTTGGTCTGTGAGTATAGCAAGTCAGCTCTGCTCAGAATAAGATGTGGAATAGTTCCAGATATTTCACAAGAGCTTTCATTTCTTCTCCACCACCATTCAGTTCAGAAGAAGACAGAAAAACACGTGAGTCTCAGAAATCGTGTGAGAAATTATTGTGGCTTATTTGCAGGCTTAACCCTCCATATTAGTTTATGATCATAAACTCTGTTCCTCAATGTCTCTAGATACATAAGAAAGAGATTTGCCTACATAAATTTTAAATGGCTTGCACTTCTAACTTCAGAGTCTATCAGAATCTGTTGCCTTGAGATCCAAGAAAATCAGAAGCAGGTGGGAGTTTCAAAGCGTGTCAGATATGCTCATAACTAGCCCTCTCACTGGTGTGTCTTCATCTCTCTTTTCCTCCAGGAGACCTGAGACCTGCACCCTCTCTAGTCCCTCCACCTGCCAGAGGTCAGTAACAGTTGTCAGAGACCACAGGTGACAGTCGCATTCCTGGGATATGCTGTCTGGTCTTGGAGGGGAGGGAAGAGACAGGAGGCACTGTCACTGCAGAGCACACCAGAGGTCAGGCTGGAGGAGTGCATGCCTAGTGGCAGAATTCCTCATCATGCCACTTACTCCTACCCATGGAAACCCTTGCACCCCATATACTGCCTCAAGCCCCATAATGGACCCCTTCCCACTCAGAGAGAGTCAGAATCCATGCTGCCATGAGTAAAGCATTGATGCTTTCTGGTGGCTAAATCCCTTTCCAGAGAGAGAAAGGAGTCATTATGCAAATGAGGTAATTAAAAAGTTGCAGAAATAAGGGATCAGAAGCAGGTCCCATGGTGGAAACCTTTCTTTGCTCATTCCTGCCTCAGGGTTTCCTCCAAATGCCCGAGCCCTGCTGCACTTCGTAGACAAGTATCGAAATCAGCTGGTGGCCCGAGTGACTTCTGTGGACTATGTTTTAGACAAGCTGCTGAGGAGACAGGTGCTGAGTGAAGAGCAGTACGCCAGCGTGCGGGCTGAGCCCACCACGCAAAGCAAGATGCGGATGCTGTTCAGCTTCAGCCCATCTTGGAACTCAGCCTGCAAGGATATGCTTTGCCAAGCTGTGAAGGAGATCCATCCTCATCTGATCATGGATCTCCAGGAACGGGGTAGCAGATAGTCAGGGAGCCTCCATGTCTCTGGAGCTGAGGTCTGAGTAGGTGTCTTTTAGTCCTGGTTCTGCATGACCTTTCTCTCAGCCTGTGTTTCTTCACCTGCAAAAGTTGCCATCGGAGTTGCCCACTAGCTCTAAAATTAAGAATAGGTCTGTATTGGGGACATAGGTCCGTGCCCAGGGATGCCTCAGGCAGCCAGACAGCATCTCTAGGTTTTCACAGGGCAGATATCCAGATATGACAGCAGCATGTCCAAGAATGTTCATCAGGACAGGGATGAGATTCCTGCAGACCTTGTAGAGTGGAGTCTTCTGCACATAGCACCAAGCTAGATCCCTCCCAACCCATGTGCCTGCAGACAGGCATAGGAGGAACATCTCTAGATTCCCATTAGAACAATTAGTTAATTAAAGGATCAGCTACTAGTATCTCCACACCCATCCTCTTGGCCAAAACAAAAGATTAATGTTAGTTTGATGTGGTCAAACACACTCAAACATATGCGTCATGCATCTGTCAAAGGAAAGTGTACTCAAATGCCAAAACATTGTAGGTAAATGGATGCAACTAGAGACTGTACTCATAAGTGAAATAAATCAGACCCATAAGTGAAGTAAATCAGATCCACATGTGTAAACATCATATTGTCTCCTTGCTGTAGGAATCCGGAAGAGTAAGTAAAATTCAAAACATACAATAGATAATATGAAAGGGTAAGAACGAAGGAAGGAACAGTTGTGAAGAGGGAAAGAAGAAAAAAGAAAGAAGGCAAAACATATTGTAATTGTATAGCTGATGTCTGATGGTGTATTGAAAGGAACAGTTAATGTTCAAAATGTTCATATTCTGATCAATTTTGCATGATTATATGTGATATTCTGAGCAACTGATTTAAAGACAACAATATGCAATGTAACAACCATTGGTGAATTCCTACCATCTTGTCTAGTGAAACTGCATTATCTCTAATATTTTATATAATTATTCTTTTATTCTCTTTAAAGGTTTAAACAAACTTCTATTCTTACATTTGGTAATCTGAGCAATATAGTTGAAGATAACAATATGCAATATAACACCCAATGTTAATTCCTATCATTTTGTGTTGAAACTCTGTATCACTTTTAACATTCTTGCTTTGTTGTATTTATGTTTGTGATGCTGGTATGCTGCTATTGCTCCTTTTTTTCTTTTACTACCCTATTTAAAATAAATTTTTTTTAAATGCCAAAACATGTCAGCACAAACAATGGTATCACTAAGTAGCATGGGTCCTTGCTTCAGATGTGATGGAAATGAAATCCGAGGCAAATATTTGTAAGTAAAAACGTGTTAATTGGAAAGTAACAGAAAAGGTATCGAGAAAGTCGAGGGTGAGTCAGGGAAAGGTAAGAGTCTTACACAGGTTTCTGACTAACCCTGACTCCAAATACTTAAACCCCTGCTAGAAAGAGCAATTCTGAGAAGTAGGAAGAACTGATAAATAGCCCTCCTTCCTTGGTACCAGGACCCTGATTTGTTCCTCTCTTTCTCCAGTTGAGTACAGAAGACAAAGTGGAGAGGGAGACTGTACTGTAGAAAGCTCACTTAGTTTATAAAACAGGTACTCTGAGCTGAACACTCAGGCTCCCATTCATGAATGTAGATTTAATTATTGTCTCACCATATTAATACACTAACATGCACATGTATCGTTTTGCTAACCCAGCCCTGAATGTGAGACTCTGCTATCATTCTCACAGATATCACTGCAGCAGAAATAAAGACCAAAGAAAGCTTAGCCAAAAAACCTAGTATCTTGGTTACTTTACTCTTGTTGCTGAGACAAAATGCCCAACACCCGAAATGAAGGAAGGAAAGGTTTATTTAGCTTACAGTTTGTGGAGGTTTCAGTCCGTACTTGGCTGTCTCAGAGGCAGAGTGGCACATGGCAGAGGGCAAACGTTCATGGCAGCAGACCACAGCAAAAACTACCAAAGTAAAAGGGAGGAATGGCTGCAAGCAGCCTCCTTTTCTCCCCTACATTGTAAACAGCCTGCCCCCACCCAGGGGGCGTGTAGCTCTCACACAGTCTCCATGCCCTCCTCTTCCACAGGCTCAGGATGTATACAAAGTAAGCACCCTGGCTTCCTGCTGAATCACATAGTTAACCTTTTAAACTCCCCAAGTTGACACAATGTATCAACCATAACACCTAGGCAGTACAATGGGACAGTGTTGGAATCAGGCATCACAGAGCCTAAAATAGACAATCAAGTTATAGCAACTCTCAAGGGAGAAAGTTCATTTCTTGCCATATAATGAAAGAGCTTGAGGAGGAAAATCCTTGAGCACGAGGTCCAGGCTCCCTACTTTACTTCAAAAATATGGCCACCTATCTCCTTATTTCTCTCCTCTTTCCAATAAAGTGATTTTGTTTCTCCTTCTAAATTCATATCTGCAATTCATTATTTATATGTTATAAACCATAGACAAGATCCGCCCTCACCAGGGGTAACAGAGGGATGAATGGAAGAGGGAGGGAAGCAAGGAAAAGGGGATAAAAAAGGGAATTAAGATGTGGTATGGACATGTACACACTTCCCACAGGAATGTAAAGATTGCACACTGTACACATGTGCTAATAAACTAAACTAGTCTAAAGTAAAATGAAATACAATAGAAAGGTATTTTGTGTTGGGGAGCTGATAAGGAGCAACCTGACCCCTTAACAAAGGAAAGGAAGAGAAAAGAAGGAAACGATCCCACCCTGAGCAACTGAAGTGGACACACTCTGATGAAGACGCTCAGACTGGCCCATTTAACAAAAGAAAAAGGACCCATTTTATGGGGTGCTGTGGTGGGCTGGCATCTGGTTAATCATTACCTCAGCCCAGGCTCAGAGCCCTGGAGCAATGCTTAGGGCTTCAGGAATGATTTAGTTTCCTTGAGATTGATCTTGCTGGGGAGGGTGATCAGATGGAGGGTGATCCGTGAGACTGCTTTTCTTGGAATCCACATAATACGTTTTGTAGAATGGGTGGATTCTCTGGACAGTGCTTTAGAAATGGGGACTGGGGTGGTGTTATCTGGAAGTGGACATTGTATGGTGCCTACATGCTGCCATTCTATTGGGGGTTACAGGTCCTAAGAACGAGGTGCCTGCAGATGTAAAGAAAAGTAAGAGAGACAAAAAAAACAAGAAAGGCAAAAGGCTGAGATCGGGGGGGCTTACAGCCTCTTGGACTGCAGCCTCAATTACCAGTCTCAGTCAGCTTTTATTGAGCGAGAACCAAAGGCATAGCTAGTACAAAGGGTGAATACCAAATCTTTTAGTAATTAAAGGATTATCCTTCTCCAATTCTGCCTCTAGTGCTGCTGGCAACAAGCTCTACATTGGGCCTGCTACACCTAGCACCACGCTTATTCCGTTCAGCTGGTGGTTATAAGTTGACCCCCAGTTATCAATCCACTACAATCTATCCCTCCTCAACTTGATAGCTTTATCCATTTCCTTAACCTTTGGTCTCTAGTGGCAGATCTGTGAAAAGTTAATATGTCTTAGTCTATTCACATTTACATTAATATAAAAAAGTCTGATGCTCTACTGACTGAGCTATCCAGCTGTATAAAGGAGCCTTATCTTTACAAACGCTAATAAACAATAAATGAATCATTGTGTTCCTCAGTGCTTTCTCATCAAAGAATGTCCTTCTCTTCAGATGACCCCACAAATCTTTTCTTTTTATTTTTCCAACATGGTCTTGCTGTGTATTTCAGGCTAGTGTTCAGTACACTATGTAGTCCAAGTTGGCCTTGAGCTCATGCTGATCCTCCCAGCCCGGTTTCCTGAGTGTCCACCACCACCCTTGGCTGTCCCCTCAAATCAAATTTAGGGCTCATAAACCTCAATTTGACAACACTTGCTAAATGATTAATGTACCTATATCCAAAAGTTTTAGGTAATGAAGAAAACAAAATAAAGATGAAAGTTCATTTTGCTTTTACTTACCTATTGGAAATCTGTAGGTCTAATTGATATTCCATAAGTTTTACCACAAGTCACTTTTGAGTTCCTGACTGCTTCAGCAGGGAACACAAGTCATGATTAGTGATTGACAGGTTAAGAGTTCAGGAATTTGGGGGGGGGTTGTTTTGTTTTCTTTTTTTTTTTGTATTTGTCCTCTTTTCCAATAGTGGTCTCTGGATGTGTCAATAAGATTCATCAAGACCCCAAATAATGTTAGAAAAATGTCCAGGTGCAAATTGCATCTTATTCTGTGACCACAGTTACCAGTCACTGATTCTTCTTTACTCCTGGGAAAACAAAATATAAGTGGCAGACAGGTCCAGACAGCAACATCCTCATATTGACCAGAGAATGTTCACCCAAATCAAAATGTTACAAAATAATGAAGACCCCAAAACAAGGGCTATGAAAATCCGTGCCCCTCCTGCTTTTATTCCCAAATTTCCCTCCCAATCTCCATCTTACAACCAGCCTGGAGATCTCATTGAGCTGAATGAGAATCCAAGGAATCCCAACAAATTAGGTCCTGCCATGCACTGCAGAAGTCAAACGGAAAAAGTAATGCTGCAAGAGAGGAAAGGAATAGTATCAATACAGCTACATGAGGAAGAGAAGGGTGGGCAAGTGTTCTAGCCACATCTTTGGGGATCTGAAAAGAGGAGCTGGATGTTTAAACAGAGGATGGATTTGCCCAGGGTGGAGGGTGAGAGGTATGTGTAATGATGCAGTCATCGTCACACTGTACTCTGCTGCATCTTTATGTCACTTTTTCTGGTGCAAAGTAACTCCAGAGAAGCCCTTTAGCATGAGGGACAATCCAATCCCATGAGATGATTGTTGTTGCTTGGGGAGCAAGGTCCCTAAGTTCCATACAGAGGAAACTACTTCAGTATGATGGGAAATGAGCACATGAAATGCTTTGTTTGAAAAGTTCTGATTTTCCTAGAACCCAAGTGTGACTGGCTAGCATAGGCCTTTGCTTTAGTGATAATGGAAATTAAAACTAAGTGACAGTATGAATTTACAGGCACAAGTTTTAGCTGAATGGTAAAAGAAAATCAAGAAAGGACTCCAATTTGAGTGGTAGCTGGACAGGGCAAATTCTTAGGAGAGGATCAGAATGGCCCATGAACAAGGAGTAGGGATGAGTTTTATGAGCTACTGCAATGAGATAGGGTCTGGTCAATGATTATTACAGTCCGGTTTCATCCTCTTTTTGGGGGGAGATCCTATTCCAGTGAAATAATTTTCTCTGTTTGTAGCAGTTCTGGGTCAGTGTTTACTGAAACCCAGGTGACTGCTTGTTCCAGACCAGACATCTTTAGTCCTGGCTCTAATGTGGAAGAGTTTGGAACTGTACAGCGTAAAAGCTGGTGATCATATTTTTCTGTGCATCTAAAAATTCCTTTAGTTACTCTTATCTTGGTATCCTCAACCTTGAAGGGTAATTACATAAGGTAGGTAAATCTAAGGCTAGTGAAATTTGTGCTACTGAACTTTCTTAAATGATTTACACATTTATATCAAAATTATTAAGGTAATAAAGGATGCAGAAATGAATGTCAAGGCATTGGAGCACACACTGGCACAGGCAGTGAGTGGGGCCAGAGACAGCAGGTGCGGGCACTCATACTGGCCCAGGTGGGACCAACAGCATGGAAAAGTCCCAAGCAGCAGTGAGAATACAAGCCAGTCAGCTAGGTGAAACAGCCTCATGCTCTGACACACAATCACATGGAACCCGAGTGGGTGGGGCTGCCATTCTATATCAAGGGACTCTGGGAAAACTCAAACAACAGGAGACAGTCCCCATATCCAGAGGCCAAGATCAAGCCCACATCAGCACAAGCCCCACTGTGAACTTGGCTGGAGTACCCAGCACATTTCTCAGATCCAACACGGACATTACCACAGACCGTGGACACCAGAGGAGTTTTACTACTTTAATTATTCTTTGTCTCATTAGTCATTCTTTTTAATGTCTGCTTGGAGTTTTGATTTTTTGTATGTTGTTTTTAGTGGTTACTTTAGTCTTGTTTTTGTTTTTTATTATTCTTTCATCATAATTTAGGTTTCTTACCTTCCTTCATGTTTTCTGCTACACATCTTCTTTCTTTCCTTGACTATCTCTTGATTTTATGATATTTTCATGTGAGTGGACCTGATCTCTTCTCTTTCTGGTTCACCCCAGTACTTCTGTGCTTTCTTCTTCATTCTTTCTCCCCTGTGTCCTGCAGTTTCCCAAAACATGCATCTTTCTATCCATCCTCATCCATCTTTCTATCTTGTCCCCTGTCCCTCTTAAATGCCAACCCCCTTGGGAAAAGGGTAAAATCACTTCACTAAGGAGGAAATCACTGCATACAACTTCCTGGTACGTGCTGGACTTTGTTATATAACTGTAGCCTTTGTTTCTATGCTTAAAGGTATCAAGTTAATAGTTACCACAGTTTGTCAGTAGGTAGGCTGTACTTGATGCTATTGTTACCAACAACTGTGCTACTTTAGCCAGGATGTCATACATATTACAATCAAATTTTCCTCCCCTGAAAGATAACACTGTGATTATATGGGGCCATAACCATCAGCATAATCTAGTCCAAAAAACTGGGTGCTGAACCCAATAGACAGGAACTTTTCTTTTTTTTTTTTTTTTTTTTTTTATATTTTAGAAACATAAAAGTACAAAAACATATTGACAAACAGACACCCATTATCATAGAAAATAGTACAATCACAACTAATCTATAGACAAGGTGATATGGTCTCAACAGTAGTTGTTGCTTTATCCATTGATATCTTCGAATTGTAGATGTATGGACCCATATACAGACAT
>PVLD010031963.1:0-15171 GCA_004027595.1 Dinomys branickii
CTTTCCCACGTCTCGCCCCGGCAGCCTGGTCCGCCCTACCACATCTCCCCCGGCATCTCAGAGAAATACGCCCAGTTTAAACTTCCCAGCCGAGGTTCCGGCATTCACGCTCACCAAGTCTGTCTCGAGCTGGTGGTGTTTATTAAGGAGGTTCGCTCCCTTGCTGCTCACCCGGTCGCCATCTTCCCCGGATCATCTGGGTTTGATTTTAAATGGAAGTTTAATTTCCTTATTTTAAAAGAGAGATTTTTTTTATGTGTGTGTTTTATTTAAGTGCACCAGACTTTACAATGACGTTTAAACTGCCCTGATTTTCCCTTCTATCCAGTATTAAAATGATGGCCATTGATATTCACTGGACAATTACCACATTCGCAGCAGGTTGCTACTGGGACTCTGATGATGGAGATAAGACAGTAATTTCCAGTGCAACAGGACACTGAAAACATGAAAAACTCTTTCCTGCAGAATAATACTTTTTTCAACAAATGCATAGAAAATGTAACAGTGTAGCCAAGTTCTCTTTTCTGGGCTGATTTGGAAGATCTTCAAAGGAAGATCTTAGAACTGCAGTTGAACTATGCCAGATGATGAGCTCTAACAAAAATGCAAACTCCTCTGGTTCACATAAACAGTCTGTAGGATATACAAGTCTCTCAGGAACAGGATCGAGTGTCTTCCTTTTTGATGGGTTAGTCTAAACTTCCTGGTAAGACTGCACCCCATGAACCCTATAAGGGAAAAAACTTGATTCAGCTTGGCACCATATATTAAATGAAACTCCTTGAAATAACTTGTTTACCTAATTAGAAATTAAATTTCTATTTCAGTGTCCTCAAGATGTGGTCCACTATGGAATGCTCCCTAGAACAGTACACTTCTGGTCTACTTCTCTAAGCTATAAAATCAAAATGTCTGGGGGAGGGTCTTGCACTTTAATTTCTAACAAACTCCCAGGTGGTTCTGTATTCACTGAAGTTAATTAATGTAGAACTTCTGATGATGGCCATATACCCTCTGTACCTGACATGCTGATGCCAGCAGTTGACCTGAGTGGATGACACTGGCTAGGACTGCTTCTTTTCTGCTTTCTGATTGGCTTTCTGGCAGCTATAGGAGGCAAAGAAGGAAGGTCATGAAGGATTTATTTCCCAGGATTCTTCTTTGCTCTGTCATTTGAAGTATTGCTCTACTGTTGATGGGATTTTTTCTTTCTCAATTCCTACAATGACACATACTTCTTATTCTTTGGCGGACAGATAAGGTAACTCCTCCATGTAACTTGGACTGGAGTTATAGTACTGTTCCTCTAGCTTGCTGTATTTTCTAAATAGTCCCTTTGTAAATAAACCATCTTCCAATCTAGTGGAAGTGTATCATTTATTTCCTGTAGAAATATTTACAGAAACAGATATATTTAATAGCATTCTGTAATGATATCATAATTTGTTTTCTAAATTGCTCTTCTCTATTTTACTTCTACAACATAATCTGATATAAACAAAACAATATTTTAAAGTTGCCATTTTGTGAATGAGAAAATCAAGGCCCAAAGAAGTATTTGTGAAAGTTCAGCCAGTTGGTCAGTAAAAGAAACAGAGAGAAAGTCAGGATTAATGACTCTGCTGAGAACTCTTGACTTCATCAAATCGCTAGGCTCCTTCCTTGCCACTGCTGTCACATAAACTGATACCATTACTTGACATAAGTGCAGCTGCAAAGTAATTCTTTTCATAACCATGAAGAGTACAAGTCAGAGCTCAATATAATTCACTTATTTGTTTCATTAGAAGCTGAGACCCAGGCCCCAAGGAGTAGGAGACAGAGAGGAGCATCTACATGGTGGGCAGATGACCCTACGTATCTGGTTCTTATGCAACCTAGAACCAGCAGATCTTTTTCTCTAACCGTGATTTGCTCACTCCTTGGGCTCCTTCTGTATTCAGGAGCCTCGTCTACATAGTATCTCTAATATCTCTATTGTCTGTGTAACTAGCTCCTTCTACAGAAGGCAGCTCCCTCGTGGCAGAGCTCTGTGGTTTCATTTGCTATTGTATCTCTGATTTCTAGTCTAGCTCTGGGCACACAATAGCTGCTCAGTCAGTATTTTTTGACTGAATAAAGAAATATTTGTATGTTTAGTGCATCTTATGCTAGTGTATTATAGTGGAGCCATTTTCTGCTGCCAAGTCTGATCCTCTGGTCCAGCCACTTACCAATTTGACTTTACTTTTGGACTCTCTTCTCACATTTTTTCCTTTTCACTCTCATGATCACTACCCTACTTCAGGTTCTCAATGATCTTTCTTAAAATTTGGTTGTAATAATTTTCTAAACAGTCTGTTTTTTTATTTTTGCTTGTGCCAATGCATTCAGTTTGGCTCTGATTGCCTCTCTTGTCATAAGCTTTCAGCGGGGTCAAAACAACAGTTTAGACCCTGCGCTATATCTTTCTAATGCTGTGCACCTTGCTCCATATTTACTTACCCACCATCTTTTTATATACTCTGCATTCTGGTGCCTTTGAACTTCATCTTGTTTTACTCTTTAGGCTTCCTGTCATCTCCATGCTTTTGCTAGTATTATTATAACTCCTGAAATACCTTTCTTTTTCTGGACCATTTGTCCAAAAGGATGTGCTAAGAAACTATTTCTTGCATGAAATCTTCCCTGAGTCCTTATTACCCATATTTTCTTGAAGTAATTTTTCTTAATTTTGATCTTTTATGGTAAGTTACCTGGATCATTATCACGGCACTGAATACACCTTCCTTATTGCATATGGTGCTACGTACTTAGAACACACTGATATACATTTGGTGAGATAGTCTGTGTAACTGCACAAAGAGAGCAAGTGACAGTTTGGTGGGTGAGATGTTTTTAAAGGCTTGAAGCATCAAGAAGGGCATGTCACTGAAGAAATCAGTGACAAGAAATCAGAGGGACGTGTCACTGAAGTAAAGACAGAGAGATAACAGCAAGTGCGCCTACTACCTGACACCAGAGGAGACCTTGCTTGCCTGAGCAAGAGACGAAAGTAAGGAATGCTGAACACCTGGAGAGAAGGCTCTGAGCTGCACACAGGTATAGGTGACTCGGACCAAAGCATTACTGGCAGACATTGATTACATTCTTCATGACAAAATGATAAAAAACCTTTGCAATAGGCAGAAGAACAGACTGGAAATAAAGGAGTGTTGTAGATAGTGGCACAGAGTACTACAATTAAGGCCCGAATAAGACAGAATAAGGATGCGGGAATCAAAAAATGGCCAGAGTTGGAGACCAACAGTGAAATGATGTGTGTGGATACTGGCGTGGTGTGGAAAGAGGGGTCAAAGGTAGGTAGACTTACATCAGTGTTGGCTAGGTTGACCTTGGGGAAAAGCCTTTGAGACTTAAGATGTTTTGGGGCCATTAGTATCAGAAATGTTCAGCAGCAGTCCTGATTTGAGTGATAGAAGTTGCCTCAGAACTATAGAAGGGTTCAGGGAAGATGTTCAGCTCTGTGAAGGGGTGGCAGTGCTCCTGGCCTTCCTGGATAGCTCCTTTTTAGATGTGACAAGCATGGAAGTCCATATCAAGTGGGAAATACTGATACCTCTAGCATGTTACTTAGGTTATTCTTATAATTCTATCTTGGCTATAACAGACTCTTCCCAGTGCAATTATATGCTGAATAACTGATAGTAAACTTAACGATATTTGAACTGAAGAACGAGAATTGAAAACACCTGGATTTTTTTCCTTGGGTTTTTAAATGCTTTACTGAACAAGTCTAATTGTCCAATTTCTCTGCCAGAAACTCATCACTGGTTAAATGAATTCAGCAGCATTAACTTCAAAGTGATATTGTGGAGTTTAATTAATGACTGTCTTATTTATAAATCCTTACAAAGAATTGTTTCACTTCAAGATGAAACCAAATTGAACTTGAGTCTTTTGGGTCAATGGCTCTTCAAAGAAGCAGGCTCTTTTTCTCCCAGTGGGGAAATCAACGTAAACATGGTTGGAATTTATCTAAACAAAAAAATGGGGCGTTTTCATCATTCCACAATGAAATGGAATTTTTCTTGAAAGGGACATGCTTTCCTATTCTGTGTTCAATTTCTACTTGATTTTTCCTTCTCCCACTGCCTGTCAATTATCTAGGACTAGGGAACACTTAGATTTAAGTGGTGAGCAGAGTTTATCCAGGGAGACAGAATCAGGGCAAAGTTGCATATTTCATTCATCTTTAAATTTCTGTTCCCTTGGCTGTCAGTGGCCTGTAACTATAGCTAGATGGTCAAATATTGTTTTTTCATATCTACCTCCCGTGGGGTATGTGGGTAAATGCCAAAGAACAAAATAGCTGGAATAATACTTTTGAGAAATATCTGCACATTTTGAAAGCCCGTTCACTATCCTATTCACTGTATGGAACAGATGATAAATCTATGTAGAAATTTTGTTTGGGTCCCATAGAAAAATAACCTCACAGCTCTCTGTGGTATTTGGCCATCTTCTGTTTATTGTTTTGTTTTATTGTTTCAGGGTAAAACAGGGTGAGATAAACCATAAATAGTATTCTACTGAAGTCAAGGTTACAACAAAGAAAGAAATGGTTGGTGAACGTCAAGGTCAGTGGTTGTGGAAAACAGAAAGGGCAGTGAGGTCTAAAAATGGGAGTGGGGTTTTGGCAAACTCTGTAACAGGTAAGGATTCCCTGCAATATCCCCTTGCTGTTCCTTCCCCACCGACCTCCTCTCTTCTGCTTCAAGAACTCTGTACCCTTCAATTTCAGTGAAGACTAAGCTTCCATTATTAAAATACTGGATGATGCTTCAGTGGTGTGGGGATACCTTTGGTTTAGGACTTGCAGAGATGACTGTGGGCCTCTGTAGATAGATAAAAAAGGGGGAAATAGCTTTGGCCCAGGAAAGACAGGGCTGAATGTGGGTAGATATCTTCACTGGAAATGGGAAGAGGAGTGATTTTAAGATTCAAATTGTAAAATTTTATGCACTTTATAGCTTGTAAAATAGTTATATTGGTATCTTTCATCATGGGATATAGAGAATTTCCTATCCTACTTCTGAAGGCACAGAAAAGTAAATTACTACAGCTGGGAGGAAAGTACTGCTTGATTGGGACAACCTATGGCCCCTGTGCCCTGCTACCAAATACTGCAGTTGATTTTCCATATGAAAACCAATCTTTTCTGACATTTAGAATCAACTTGATGTTTTTTATATCTAGTTTTGGGCTGGAACAAGGTTCCAAAGTATCACAATTTTGATACAAACCCACATTTTTCAAATATTCAATCCAATTCTCTAGACACAAGAGGTTTGGATTGCTATTAGAATAGCCCTGATAAACTTCATAAAATCATCCACAATTCCAGCATCTTCTCCTGATGGAATTATAACTTATTTTGGTTTTGTGACTGTAGCACTGTTTAAAAGAATAAGAGTGGAAAATGCTTTAAAAGTCTACTGCTTACATTATGTGAACTTTTTCCATGTGGAACTTATGAGTCCATTTATGTAAGGAAAAATACTGTTTTGTGGCAGAGGATGCATATGGCTTTGTCCTTGTCACATTGTGGAGAAACATGGATTAAGAAAACCTGAAAAGAAAATGAGGAAAATAAGTTTGTTTTTATCTTACAGGGAAGATAAGTATTGGATTTCTCATAGGAGGCCTATAAAGCATTTTATAAGCAATAAATTTTTAATCCCCCAAGAAGGCAGCATGCTACATTGTAATAGGAATCAGAGCTAGCTCTGCAATATTGGGTAAGTATGGCAAATACCTCTGGTTTTCTACCCCAAAGCCATTTTCTCCGGGCTAATTGTTGCTTTTGTTCATCACCTCTCCCGTGGGTGGGCAAACCTCCGCTTCTGGAGAGGCAAGTTAGTTCCTCATCCTAGGGGATTAAATTGGAATTTTTTCAAGGCAGTCAAAGGACACCCATCTCCTTTCTAGTGCGTGTGTTAGGACTGACTGTCTTGTCTGCTTTGGCCAACAAGGTGAAAGGAAATCATGTTCCACCTCTCTTGAAAATTTTTCTTTGTGATTTTTTTAAAAAAATAATTTTATTGGTACATTTTAGAGATACATAATGATGACATTCATCATAGGGATTTTGTACCTACACATAATATATTTTGACTCTTCTTTTTTCCCCAGTCCCCTCCCATCCCTTCAACCTTTGCTTCCTTATGAGAAACAATGAAGTTATCCAACCCAGCAGCAGAATAAAGGGAGGCCCCATGTGGCACCATGAAATCCAAGAGGTGCTGTAATATGAAGTATATAATTGTCTTTGACATATCCTTCATAGAAATGTAAAACTTGAGTCTGTTCATGGGAGATAAATCAAATCTAGATTGTGGGACATTATATATCAGATAACTGACCTGGACTCTCCAAGAACATTACTTTTGTAAAAGCCATTTCAAAAACTATGCAAACCATAGAAAAACTATGCAAGGTTATAGGGTATCAAAGCTGTCTGAGCCTTGATTATACCTTGGCTAAGGTTGGGGAAGGAAGTGCCCTGAAAGATGTTTGTGAGACAAATGAGGAAAAGTGAATGTGGATTATATTTTAGATAATATTTTTCAAAATAAAATTTCTGGCATATGTAGCAGTATCATAATTATATAGAAAATTTCCCCCTTCTCTTTCTTTCTTTCTTTCTTTCTTTCTTTCTTTCTTTCTCTCTCTCTTTCTCTCTTTCTCTCTTTCTCTCTTTCTCTCTTTCTCTCTCTCTTTCTCTCTCTCTCTCTCTCTCTCTCTCTCTCTCTCTCTCTCTTTCTTTTTTCTTTTTATTTTTTTGAAAAGTCGTGCTGACAGATCTAGTGGTAAACTCTAGAGGTTTGAAATTTGCTTTCAAATGATTTAAAATGGAATGTAGGGTGCAGACACCAAATAGGAAAAGGTTAACCTAGTAGTGGTCAGACTAATAGCAACATCATATGAGAGCTTCTTTTTTTTTTTTTTTTGCGGTTCTGGGGATCAAACTCAGGACCCTGCGCTTGCTAGGCAAGCACTTATTCCACTGAGCTATATCCCCAGCCCGAGAGCTTCTTATAAATGCAGATTCTCATGTCCCACCACTAAATTACTGAACCAGACTCAATTTTAACAAAATTTCCAAGTAATTATTGTATACATTAAATCTTCTGTGGGGCTTGTAGTATGCTAGAATAACCATACTGATCCATGGGTATGGACAAATGCATGAGTTGGTCTGTGGATAGAAAGAGAGAAATGAAACAGATAGAAAGAGGGGCAAAAATCACAGAGCTCTAGACAGACAGTGAGAATGTTCCCCTTAAGATTGCTGCAATGATAGTCAGTTACTACTACCTCTTGCAGTGCTCGGCTTAGCCAGGTGGTTCTCCTTGAGGTCTCTCAAGTGATTGCTAGTGGGTAGTAGCGATGATGTCATCTTGATGATTTCCTTTTTATATATCTGGCTCCTGGCTCAGAAAGCCCCAAACGAGCTGAGGGCTGAGGCAACCAGGGCTCCTTGGGGTCTCTTTTTTCATGTGGTCTCTCTAGGATGGAAGCTTTAGGACAACTGGACTTCTTACACAGAAAAGGTTGAAGGTTTTAAAAGGGCAAATTGCAAGGAAGAGGGCTGGAGGGAAGCCATGTCACCTTTTATAACCTGGTTTTGGAAGTCTTCGAGCACTCGCCCGTCAGTATCCTCTGTCTGTTCAAACAAATATAAAGGCCTGCACAATTTCAAGATCAGAAGGCACAGATGCCACCTCTTGGTATGAAAGATGCAGGGGTCAGGAAGAGCATGTGAGATGTAACATACTGTTGTGGCCTGCTTGGGAAAATGCAGTCTGACACAGAAATAACCTAAATCTTGGACTTTTAAAAGACAGTGTCCAATTGTACTTTCTTTTCTTGTATTTTGTCAGATTCCTTCAATCTTTCCATAAAACTTACCTTTTCATCCATTGTACATGCAAGAGAGAGTTGGTTTCTGTTACCATCTAAACAACCTGGATTAATAGTTATAAGGACCAACTTCAGACATTCTTTTTCATACTTGACCTCTGTCTTTAAAATGAAACCATTTCAATTCTGATTATGTTCTAACAAACCATGACCAGATTGTTGGGAAGCACACATAGTCTCGGACTGATACCTAGAAAAAATGTGGCTGTGTGTTTTGTAGGACCTTTGTTCCAGCAGACCCCTAGCAAGGTTGACTAGGCTCAATGGTGCACACTTAACAGAAAACCTATTAGTGATTCTGTAGTTAACAAACTATTCCTACGAAGTTCTTGGGCAGTATTTCCTAGGTGTGATTCAAGAATTGCATGTATCCAAATGACACCAGAGATTAAAATGTACATTCCTGAACTCAGTGAGAATCTCTAGCATATGGAATCCAGGAATCTGCATTTTTAAATGTTTTCTCTGTGAATCTCTTAGCTAAAGCATGTACCATATTTATCAAATTTTAATGTAAATGAGATGAAATGTGAGGTTCTGAACTTTTAAAAATGAGCCCGAGTGATGCTGACATTCCTATAACAAGACCTTAAGGTGAGATCTCAAAATGTGATCCTTTGGGTTCAATTCCCAGGACTCCCCCAAAAATGTCATCCCTGGGTGATGAACATTAGTATCCCCCAGGAACTCTTTAGAAATGCAAATTTTAAGCTATACCCTATGCAGTCATCAGGAAAGTCTGAGGTGTGTCCAGCAGTCTGTGTTTAGCAAGCCACTCAGCTGATTCTGGTGCTAACGTAAGAATCACGGACTTAAGGGCAAACTCCAAGACAGAGAGCCAGATGTGGGCCATGTCACCTTTTAGGCTCTGGCCTGGGAAGTTACCCAGCATGTCAAGGTAAATTAAACATAGCTGCCCATCAGAATCACCCTGGGTAAAAGTGAGCCTCTTACAGGTTTCTAGACACCTCAGGAGATCCTAATTCTGTAGGTCTGGGCTGGCCCCAGTAACTGAAATCAGCCATAGTGGGGAGAATCACTGGCTTTGAGTGATTAACTAGAGCATCAGTGACTAGAAGAATGGCTACTAGGATTTGGGAGAAGAAGCTGGAGAGAAAGGAGAGGGATAGTTACTTGAGTGATTACTATGTGACAAACCCTAGGCTGAAGATTTTATATAATGTCACTTAGTTTTCCAAGATGCCCTCCTCCATGATGAGTACTATTACATCCATTTAATTAAGATTGAAAAGAAAAAAATGATAATTTGTCTAAAGTCACATAGTTAATAGTGGAATAAAACATTAAAACCAGATTTCTTTTACTTCAAATGTTTTCTCACTGCAATAAAAAAAAAAGCTTCACAAAATGGCTGACAGCAAGTCTGGAGATCATGATGAGGCTGCCATGGACAATGTGGTATTGAATTAATGGCATAAATGTCACTCACTTAGCCTGTTCTTTTGTGAAGAGTAAGGTCCATGTGGTTATTTCTTTACTCATAAACATTCACTGAGTATCTACAATTAATAAATACTGTTCTGGGTGCTGGGGATATAGCAGTGGGAAAAATGTCTTTGGGGCACACAATAGATGCTTTGTGATTACTGCCTCATCTGTAGGTGGATAATTTAGAATTAACCATAGAATAGTCTTAGTTGAGCAACTGAGCCAATGTATTAGCCAGTGTCTAACTATATAAGGCACCAATTTCTCTTCCTACCCTGTTTTGTTGGGGGGCATATGCTGATGATAATTGATAACATAACCAGCAGACCAAGAAAAGTGAATTTGTTACTTAGTTACGAATAAAATCTTATGGAAAAATTGAAATAAATTTAACTGAATTGCTATAATGAATCTTGGAAGCCAACTAAAATAACACTGAGTTTTCTTATTGCTTCTATTTACATGAGTAGTAGAAAGCATGTAGAACATCTTTCACATATTTTCTTCAAATATATTATTCTGGAACACCTTTTCAGCAAGTCTTTAAATATTCCTGGGGTGAAATTAGACATAATGCTAAAAAAAATTTTAAATGATTGTATAGAGTCATGAAAAATAAACTTAATTAATATATCTAATTTTTTAAGTCTGCAAAAGTTTTAATTTGTCTTACTGATGTTATAAGTATAGTACATAAGAAATATTGTTGGTGACAAAAATTTACATTTCCTAATACTTATTGATGTGATTATTGATAATATTAAGATTACTTTTTAATTCTGTCAGGTATACTAATAGTGTTTTAACTGGGATTGCATTAAATCTGTATAAAAATTTTGGCAGTGTGGTCATTTCTACTATGTTGGTTCTTCGTACCCAAGAGCAAGGGATATCTTTCCATTTTCTGATATCCTCCTCTATCTCTTTTTTCAGAGTACTGTAATTTTCAATGTATAGATCTTTTACTTTCTTTGATTGATTCCTAGGTATTTCATTTTTTTCAGATACTATTGTGAGGGGTGTGGTTTCCCTAATTTCTCTCAGTGAGTTTGTTGTTTGTGTACAGAAATGTTATTGATATTTGAGTGACTTTGGATCCTATTGAATTTGGCTATTAAATCTCCAAGCCACTTGGTGGAGTGTTTGGGATCTTCCAGGTAGAGTATCATGTCATCTGCAAATAAAGATAATTTAACTTCTTCCTTTCCTATCCTTATTTCCTTTCTTTCTCTCTCTCTCTTGTCTAATTGCTCTGGCTAATGTTTCCAGAACTATACTGAACAGGAGTGGTGCTAGTGGACATCCTTGTCTTATTCCCAACTTTAGACTTAAAGCTCTCAGTTTTTGGCTGTTGGTTTCTCACACATAACTTTTATCAGGTTGAAATAAAGCTCATCTATTCCAATTTTCTCCAGGGATTTTATCATGAATGGGTGTTGGACTTTGTCAAGTGCTTTTTCTGCATCAGTTGAGATGATCATGTGATTTTTGCCTTTGGCTCTGTTGATGTGGTGTATTACATTTATTGGTTTACTTGGAAAAAATAGCGGTATACCATTGACATTTCAGGTTGGTATTTTTGAGTCTCACTCCATCTCTTCCCCCTCTTCCTTTAAGAAGCTCTTGAAAAAGAAAAGCATTGCTACTTTTTAGCCTTGAAAGTTAACATGCAAGTTAACATCCCAACTGTTAACCATCAAAGAATCTTTGCAGCATTTGCTTACATGTGATCATGATAACCTATTTTCCAAATTAAGTAGGATATTTACAAAAGCTTCAATATACAAAGTTTATCCAGGGGAAAATAAGAGAATGGTACTTATGGTTACCTGACATAAATTATCCCATGTCATAGCTAAGAATTACCACATATAGTAGGCTAAGTTCTCAACACCACATGGCTAAAGAACGTCAGTGTAAGATTACCTGACTTTAGCATGAGAACTTTCCACAATATCTGAAGGAAAAACTCTTTAGAAAGGCAATTTGTTATATTTTAATAATACTCATAAAAGGTTTATGGTAGGATACATTATTCAAAACTGGAATATATTCCAGTATATCTGAAGTTTTCTTTTTTTTTTTTTTGGAACCAGGAACCAAACTCAGGACCATGTGATTTCCAGGCAGGCGCTATACTACTGAGTTACATCCCTGGCCCTATGGAGTTATCTTTATGTTGCAAAGTTTCAATTCTTTCTTTCCTCCAACAACACAGGAAATATGCACAGGTGGACAGCTGTGGGAGCGGAATTTGGAACCTTGCAGAATGTAAACTTTGCAGTCCTGATTTTCCCTCTGTTCTTCCACTGTGGTCTGTTCACTCAACTCCTGCAGCCATGCCTTTTTTTCATCTAACTGTAGCTTTCCAAGAGCAGGAGAGAACTTTAAGCCTGCATCCCTGGGTGTTGGGGAAGTGAGTCAACTCTTTTACAGAGGTACTTTGATCATTAACAAGCTCAACTTTTTGGATGCAGACTGACAATTTTTCAACAAAGTGTATTGAATACCAAATACATGACAGGCAGTGTACTAGGCATTGACAATATTAGGTCACATGAAAAATACTACCCTCCCAGGGCTTCTTTACTGTAGAGCTCTATGGTCTCCAGACATAATGTCACAGTTAATGTGCACAGTATAGCTTCAAGCTGTAGCGGGTAATCTACATGGCCATTAGTGTAGTCCCTGAGATGCCCCTTGCTTCAAACAACCACAAAGCACACACTTTTATGTACCAAAATAAATGAACATGCTGTGTCTATGCCCGCAACATTAAGGATGAGCGTGTGTTTGGCATTACCCCATCCCATCTTTACATGCAGGACATCTGACTTTATAAACCACAGAGGGAAATTGAGTGAAGCATGCAGGAAGGATACAGGCATATGTCCTTTCAGAGAATTATATCCGATCTTCACCTCTGTTTAACTAGAACACTGTCATTTCAGACAGGACAGCTTTGTCATACTCTCAATGCACAGCTGCTTGTGGACAGTTTTTGCTTCTTTTCCTATCTCCATCTTATTCTAGATGGCAGAGATGCAGCCCCCATCTTCAGTGTCCAGGGACATGTACACCCACTCTTTCCTTCCTTCTCTTGCCTTTGTTTGCCGCTCCTCCCAATAATCTTTCATAAAGTATCTTGAACAACACTGTAGGAGGTTTCTAGTGGATCCATGCACTTGTGCTTTCAAAACAACATTTTAACTCCCTGACTCACAGGCAAACTGAAAAACAAAATCACACCAAAACAAACCTCTACACATTCACAATAATACATTGGAAATCATATTGCCATATAATTATCCTGTTTACAACCTCTTGTACATCTTTTGTCACAGAAAAATGCAGATTTGGAAACAAAGCAGGAACAAGAAGCCAGTAAACCCTGGTAAAGCTCCGACCACTGCCTGCTTAGGAATGGTTGTGGAGGGAGAGAAATGTGTTTGCAATTAGGACTGCCCAGGGCAGGTCCGATTACATCTGCACACAGGCAAGCTGAAGAGATTTCCAGAATGAACTTGTCATGTGGGCCTAAGTGGATAAAAGACAACTTAGGCCAGAGCCATTACAAGGAACTAAATGCCCTTATCTTAGGCTTTCACACTCTCATTGCCCTTTTCTAGCTCACTCTTACCTTTCGAATGAAGAGGAACAAAATCACCATTATGCTAGGCCCTCTCAGGTTATGGTTCACAGGGTTTTCATGCATTTTTCAGCAATGGACCAAAAGGAGGAAATAAACTGAATATTTTGTGAAGTGGTTTACGTGCGGTCTCTGATTTGCAGAATGATCAGTTGGTGTTACAGAGATCCCAGCAAGATCCAGATGCAGCCAATCTTTCGTCGTCTCTCCTCTCTGCTTCAAGGAGCAGCATCCATGCTTTGCTTCTGGGCTCTAAACACATCCACCACTGCCTCTCAACCCCACTCTGATCTGGTAGGATAATTAGCCTAGCTTGCTCTCAAGAGTAAAGCAAGCTGTTTTCTATAAAGACTTAAAAGCTCTTAAGGTTTCTTTCCCTTGCCGCAATTTCTAACACAAAACACTCCACCAAACCTGCTGCTGCTCCCTCAATTAAAGAACAAAATATAAAACAAAAATCAACTTCTCAGGGTGCCTGAATTTTCCTACTGAGTTCTGGTTTCATGATGTATATCTGCTCCATACAGACCAGTTTTCTATTCTTTCTTCAGTGGAAGAGAAATTGAGATAATGATTCAGCACTTTACTTTTCAACTCATTTTTTTTATCATGCCTTTGCTTATACTTTTCAAACGAAGCTACATTATTGCTTTTGAAACCTTTTAAATAAATCACCCTGTGGTAGATTGACAGCTGATGGTCAACTGGTAGCACCCAGCTGAATTGAACCAGTGTAGTTCTGGGTGTGCAGGGCCCAACTGAGGATTGCTGGCAACAGCACAAAAAAGAGAACTGGAGAGGAAGACACGGTTGGTTCTGTTGGTTCTCCTGGAGGAGCTTGTCATACTGGTTTTCCTGGTATGAACTTGGCTGCTCTCATCATCTGAGGAGTTCAGGATCTTGTTGCTGAGAATGGCTGTGGTTTGCTTTGGGGGAGCTCTGGTCCTTACTTTGAGCATCACTTCCTAGCTCCAGAGGGGAAGATGCATTGTTCAGTCTCCTGGTGAAGCTTGTTATATTGGATTTCCTGATATGAACTCAGCTGTTCTCATTGTTGGAGGAACCTGGGACCTCATTATTACTGAGGGTTGCTGTGCTACTTTTCTGGGGAGCTCTGATCCTAACATTGACCATCACTTCTGGGCTCCAGTGCAGATCCCTCAGCCTGCTGGCATGGATCCTTCATCCCACTGGCACAGACTTCCTAACTTCCACCGCTGACCTTTGGCCTTCCCAGTGCAGATCCTTGTTACAAACTTGTATGAAACATTGTCATGGGTTCTGGGCCTTCAGATGGACTTTTAGAGGACATTGGTTCTAGGTCTTCAGCTAGACTTATGCAGGACATTGCCATGGGATCTAGGCCCTCAGCTGGATTTTTTGGGTCTCTAGTGTGTGGACAGATTTTTTGCACTCTTTTTGTATGTGACTCTTTGGGGTAAATATTATAAACTAATCTTATCAGTTATGTGCCCTGTATTAATTCCTTTCCCTTGCAAACCCTGAGTACAACACACTACAAGTGGAAATAGTGATACCTTGTATAATATCTTTGTTCAGAATCACTAAAAGCCTGTAAGAGGTATTTATCATAATTTTTCTTTTCTCTCTCTCTCTCCTACCACCAGCATCACTAGCCACATAAAGCTGAAGTGCTTGACAAAGCCACTTTTATTTTTATTTTATTTTATTTTTTTTATTTTAGAAACTAAAAAGTACAAAAACATATTGACAAACAGACACCAATTATCATAGAAAATAGTACAATCACAACTAATCTATAGACAAGGTGATATAGTCTCAACAGTGGTTGTTGCTTTATCCATTGATATCTTCGAATTGTAGATGTATGGACCCATATACAGACATGCAAATTTAGTCAGACAGTTAATACTCCCCACAACAGAAAAAAAAAAACACACAAACCAAAAATCCAAAGACAAGAAAGAAAACAGGCATACATCAACAACAGCAACAACATCAACAACAACAACAACAGAAAAAAACACCGCTTGTTGCTGCTTTACATATTGATATCTACGAAGTGTGTGTTCAGGCTAACACATACAGATATACGCTATTAATCTAATATCCTGTCATCGATT
>PVLD010031964.1:0-15170 GCA_004027595.1 Dinomys branickii
AAAAAAAAAAAAAAAAAAAAAAAAAATGACCCCAAAGAACATCTTAAAAAGCTTTTCAAATCTCATGTATGACTTCCTCATTATTAAGTTATGTGGCCCTTTTGGATAAATAATTTTTGCTATTTTTTTTCTTTTGGGTTTTAGGGCCATCTCCAGGAAGATTCCAGAATGATGGGCGTAAAAGGCCACTAACTGCAGAACGACCTAACTGTACGTATATGCAAGAGAATCTATGTACAAAGAGTCTTCTGCTTTTTCAGGTTCTATGGCCCCTATGAGCTTCACAGCCCAGTTGCAGATTAATTAGGATGTAAAGAGAGTTATTTATGCTTCCATGCTCTGTTAACTCTTAAGCAGCTCCAAGAACCCTTTGTGGGATAATATCAAAGAAGCAGCTGACATTTTTCCATATATACACATACGTCACTTAAGGAAATTCGGAGACTATTGTTATACAAACATCAAACCTAAATGCTGTAGCCTGCCACACATGCAGGCTGTGTGTTGTATACATGGTGCAGCCAAGTGCACACTTCTAGTGCCACACTGAACAAAGCGATATGAGAGTAAATGAAACACAAGATACATAAAATAATGCCAATGCAATGTCTATCAGGCCGATGTCACCTTAACCCTGCATGTTTGATAGTGAACATTTTTATATATAAGTAGAACACTCTCTAAAATAATGACAATAAGGCCATAAACCAGTAACATTCATTTATCATCATTTTCAGACATTATGCAATTGTATGTGCTATGCTTCTGTCTGACTGGTGGCCAGTGGGTTTGTTTATACTAGCATTGTCACAAACACATGAGGGATGTCCTGCTTTGGGTGTCCCCAGGCCGTCACTGGGTGATGAAATTTTTCAACTCCATTGTAATCTTGCGTGTGTGTGTGTATGTGTGTGTGTGTGTGTGTGTGTGTGTGTGTGTGTGTGTGTGTTGTACTAGGGACTGAATGTAGGACCTTCTCATTGAGCTGCACCCCCAGTACTTTTAAATTTTTTTTTGAGACAGGGCTTTGTTAAATTGCTGAGTTGCCCAGGGTGGGTTCAAACTTGTGATCCTCCTGACTCAGCCTCCCAGAGTACTGGGATTACAGTTGTGTGCCACCAGTAACGAGATATGCTGACATTGCATGTTCCCTGTGAAGAATACAACTTATCTGTGGCATTCTTGCTCAGAGTATGCAACATGAATCTAATTATGAGAAAAATCAGCCAAATCCAAATTCAAAAACATGCTACAAATTACCTGATGAGCAACAGAAAGGGGCTAGTAGAAGAAAAAATGATAAAATCCAAATATAATGTATAGTTAACAGCACTGTACCAATGCTAACATCCTGGTTTTGATCACTGTGCTATGGTCATGGAAGTTGTTAACCTGATGGGAAGTTTGGTAAAGAATATAAGAAAATTTGTACTATTTTTAGTTTCTAAAATAATGTCAAAGGAAACACAAACTTTAAATGGATCAAATCTAGTCCAGTATACATATGGAAACATGTATTTGAAGAAATATCTGCCTTAGAAATATATATGAAACAAAGATATTTTGCTTTTTTAATGAGATGAGTAAACTTCAAATTTACTGAGCCATAGCTGGCACAAGAAAACCTTTTGAAAAGAAATCAATAAGTAACACATTATCATTTAAGAAGACAGTATTACCTTGGAAATAATGTTTTAAAAACATTTTATTTGCAAATTCTTAGATTTACAGAATCATCACAAAGATGATACACACATTTCCCATACACCTCACAGCCAGTGAGGTCCTGTGCTCAATATTTCTGTTTATGAGGTGACAGCTCAGGCTGGCTCTTTGGGCAGCCTCATTATACAGGTAACAAAATTCAACTTAATGTTGATGGTGACTCTATCATTTATAATCACAGTGCTGATGATGGGTCACACATCGCAGTTGCGATATATATAAGTCACCTCATTTCACTATCATCAGAATGGAATTAGTTGGGTGCCTTTCTTATTCCCACGAAATGGAAGAGAATGAAGCTCAGAGAGGTTAAGGAACTTGCCCCAGACCACCCAGGAGGAAACAGAGAAGCCAGCTGCAAACAGGACTGGTTTCTCAGCACACACTCAACCACAGCAACTGCCAACCTAAACGTCTCCCCAGCTGGTTAGCTAATCTTTCCAGAGCCTGGACTGGTTCTGTTTGGTTTCATTTAAAGTAATGTAAAGGTTTCTCTTTCTGCTTCTTGCACATCCCCTTAGAATCGCTCCACTGTTCCTCTACCCTGTGAATAATGCCTTGGGCTCCCACCTGCCATCTAATGCCTACTCTCTTTCCAGCTTAATCTCATCATCCAATGTGTCTGGTTCCCGTTCTGTGTATGGATTCCTATCACTGACAAAAAAGGGGAACTTGCACGAGACCCTGTGAAAGTCCGAGCTCCCTCCATCCGGGTTGTGGGAGGTCTCTGACCAGCCCTTCCTGGCCACGCTTCCAAAGCAGCCACTCCTTATCACTAGTCTCAAGGGTCTAGTGGACCTGAGTCCTGGATGCTCAGCAGAAACACATATGGACCCCAACAAAACCCCCAAATTCCGCCCATTCTCATCTCTGGGGGTGTAAGCTGGCCTCAGCAGTTCCACAGCTCCCAGCCCCAGTGATGCCAGGGCGCAGCTGGGTTTAGA
The DNA here is from genome assembly GCA_004027595.1 of Dinomys branickii. Taxonomy (NCBI): domain Eukaryota; kingdom Metazoa; phylum Chordata; class Mammalia; order Rodentia; family Dinomyidae; genus Dinomys; species Dinomys branickii. Next base: position 2,670 of record PVLD010031964.1, read on the forward strand.
ACTACCATCTTGTACACCACTGCCCATCAATCACTGTGTCAAGCACGGGGGCCCTGAGTACACCGTCTTAGCATTACCCTCCTCATCAAGTCTTGTCACTGTTGTTAGAAGAAGCACGAGCCACTGTACAATCTGCTGCAACCTTTCCCAGCAGAATCCTGGCCCTGTGGCTTATTCCATTCTACCATCTGACGATTCAGAGAAAGGGACAGAAAGAGCCGAGAAGGAGGTTGCCTTAGAATAGCTCAGCCCAGGCATAGAGCTCATTAATATCCTTTGGGAAGAACTCATTATCTGTATGTGGCTGAAGTCTTGAAGAACAAACCTGAACCATGCTATTCTAAACTGTGAGTCATTTACTTTCCACAGGGGGCTGATTTTTATAGGACAACCTAGACATTAAGAAGCAACCATGTGGCACATTTATATTCATGTATGGCATATTATGTACAGGTTAAAAAACAAAATCTAGCAAACTTACAACATTATCTATAAGAAAAGTGTTTCAATGGTGTTTTAGGGGAACTGGAACAGTAATGAGATTAAACCCAGGGGCACTCTGACACCAAGCTGCATCCTCAAATTTTCTTGCTTTAAATTTTATTTTGAGACAGGGTCTTACTAAGTTACTACAGCTGGGCTCAAACTTGGGATCCTCTTGCTTCAGCCTCCTGAATATAGCTGGGATTACAGGCAGGCACCACCCCACCCAACATGGCAAAAGCTTTTGACAGCATTGTATACTCTTCAGAAGATGAAATAACTAATAGCTAAAAACACAGTTCTCTCCCTGGGCCAGACATTGTTCTATGCACTTTACACAACCCTTTACCACTCATCATACAAAATAGGCACTTTATCGTTCGTTTTTCAGGTTAGAAAATCAAGGCCCAGAGATGTTAATTTGCAGGTAACTGGTGCTTAACTGAGAAGTCTGACTCCAAAGTCAACTCCCTAAACCAGTGGTGGCGAATTTACAGCGTGTGTGCCACAGAGGGCTCTTGGTATCACTGAATGCTCTTAAAGGTTCACGATCACTGCCCTAAGCAAAAAAATGACACAATTACACCTGATTCTCATGTAAGGGTCATAATGTCACTACACCTAAGTATACAGAAGCAGTGGTTGCGATACTAACACATCCAGTGAATCCAGGAGTGGCTCAGAAATAAGGTCACTGAGCTCTAAAGGCTCGAGGTAGAACAGAATCATCACTTAACTTCCACCCCAAGCCTTGCGCTGGTTGCAGGATAATCAGTTCTTAGGTGTCCACCAACCAGCACTATTCAGGGTAACTTTTAGTAATCATGAGAATGTACTATATATTATTTGGTTGTCCAGTACAGTAGCCTCTCAGCGCATGTGACCACCGAACATTTTAGATGTGGCTAATGTGGGTGGCTATAGGAGTGAACTGAACTGAATTTTAACTGATTCAAATTTACATAGCTAGTGACCATCATTGGAAATGCAGTATAGGCCATGCAATGTCGATCATTTTTGTCCTTTACACCATAAGCCAAATTCCCCAACAAAAGTAGGCTCCATCTGCATGATGGCCAGACAGCTCATGAATCTATGTCAAGTGCTACTGAACTCAAACACCACCGTGAGGTTTTGTAGCTTGACCTGTCTGTTGTACACTGGAATATGTGACTCACAAAATAGATTTAGGTCAACGAAAATATTTCCCTGAGAAAAAACCATTACATATGGCTCCACACATTGACAGTGTTGTTTGTTCATAAAGACCTGGAAAATTGTTCTGACATAAACCAAATGTCAATTTCACTCAGCAATAGCCAATCACCTCACCTGGCTGACCTGAAATTTTGCCCTCCATTGTCTGTTTTTTTCTTTTCCCAGTACTGGGGATAGAACTCAGGACTTTGCACTTGCCAGGCAGGTGCTTATTCTACTGAGCTATATCCCCAGCCCAACATCCATTGTGACATTTAAGACATTATCACTGCCAGGCATCCCCAGCCAGCAACCATACAGTGTGGTCATTATTTCTGTCTTATCATCTTTCCCTTTTCACAAATGAGGAAATGGACATCAAGATAGATGAAGTTGAACAATTGTACCAAATAGTCACAGGCTTAGTCTGTAGTGCATCTAAGAGCAAACTCCAAACCACTGCCTTCCCACTTCTAAAATCCCATCCTGGAAGGCAATGCTTAAAGAGAGTCTGGTAATTATTCTGCAGTTTCTCTGTGGATACATGTTGCACTGCTGAGAAACATCTCTACAGTTCAGACAGCAAAATGATGCTGAACCAATAGAAGATTTAATTGTTGTTACTATTTAAAGCAATTACGGCACCAAACATTTTATTAATTAGCATCTGAAATCAGACTGCTTAAGCCCATGTTAGCCCCAAAGTCATCTGACCTCCTTTGCTGCTTTTGTTCCCTATGATTTTGATGTTTATGTGAGATTTGTGCCTAGGGCAATTCAGTAAAACACTACAGAACACGATGCTCTTAAAGCAATCTTTTTGATACAACTGTGAGAAGGTTGGCATTTTTTCAACTGTGAAAAAGGAATTAATTAAGATGATCCCCTACACAGGAAAGCCAATAATGTGAATGCAGAAAGAACTGAAGTCAGAGAGTGAGAAAATGGTTAGGATACTGGGCTTACTTAGAAGAAGTTCATGCAGCACTCTGGGAAGCTGAGGCTGGAGGATCACAAATTGAAGCCTGGGCAACTCAGTGACTTAGCAAGACCCTGTCTCAAAGTAAACTAACAAACAAAATCAGTAAGTAAACACACAAACACGTAAAAGCTGGGGGTAGCTCAGTGTGAAGGCCCTGGGCTCAGTCCCCAGTACTAAACACACACACACACACACACACACACCATGCCTGCACATAGAATTCCTGCTTTCATCAGTCGAAGGATGGGGCATTGTGAGAAACAGTCCCTTCACTTCATGCATGCCACTAAGATTATCATTGCTTTCTATACTTGATAAAGTTTTGGCTACATAAAAATGACTTCCCATATGGTTATTGTAAGAGGAAGATTAAAAATTTCCAGCTTCACGTATTCTGTTTCTATATCTTGGCCTGAAGAAAGCTACATGAGGTGTATAAAAACCACTGGCTCCATTTTTCTATCACTGTGAGGAAAATATAGGATATATTTTCGTTACTTTTTATTTCAATGAAAATTATTAAACATTTGTAATCAAAAGACTCTATAGCTGAAAGCCATATGCTTAAAATCAATTGTTATATAGGGAAATGTTCATTATAATCTCATATAAAAGTTTTGGCCTGGAGATATAGCTCAGCAGTAGAGCACTCACCCTTGGTTCCATCCCAGCGCCACAAAAACAAAGGGGCAAACAGACAAACCATGCCAGGCACGGCGGTACGTGCTGCAATCTCAGCACTTGGGTGACTGAGGCAGGAACTTGGCCTTACATTTGAGGTTAGCCTGTACTACACAGCAAGGCCCCGTCTCAACAAACATAAACACTAAACTAAAAACTCTCAAGACAATCACAGCACACATAAGTCCTGCCATTTTTTTTTTTACATCACCATACAATACCTGATCTCAAGGTAGGGTTCAGTGTCAATGTTGTATGTAATTTCAAATCAGTTTATGTTAACACCATAAAATGCGTTCTTCCTCAGTTCACTCTGGCCAAAATGTCACTCAAAACCAGCTTGTGAGTCACCTTTAACTACTACAATTAATACTTTAGGATATCTTGTCTCATCTTGTTCATGATCTTAATTTTGGAGCATTTCACAAAGTAAGGGAATTTATATCTAAAATGTTTTAATACTTCCAGCTACTTGAAAAAGTCTTATCTCTATCACATATTTCTCTGTAACATAAATTATATTTACATTTTCTGTATTCATTCAGAACATGAATTACCTGTATATTACCCTAAAAGAAAAATCTAATTATTTTAACATCTAAGATTGTTAAAAACCTGGGCATTTGCATGTTTTTACCAGATTTCTTTTTTTCTTATGTAAATGTGTAAATATTTCTATATTTAAGTATCTATTCCTCTCTTCTACCATAATAGTTTTAGCTGTCTGGCTGACTAATGCCTACATTTCCCTGAAACCCTTCCAGCTAGGTGTGATCACATGATCAAGTTTTTGTTGTTGGGACACTCAAATTGATATGTGCAACTTGTATAGAATGTTCTTAAGGAAAAGAACTTGGCTTCCTTTCTTCCTATTAGCAGGAATGTGAAGATGATGGCAGGATCGGCAGCAGCTGTCTTGAATCATGAAATGGAAGCCAGGTTTCAAATATGACAAGAAAATACAGGCAGAGGCTAGGTCCCTGACCCCTTTGTGGAAGAGTGCCATCATAATTAGCATTTTTATATCACAAAGATGGGTACCTCTGGCATCTCAAGCTATTATTAACATTTTGAGGGAATTCTAGAAAATAAACCTGTACTTGAGCTTAATATAATGTAACAGCAAAATAATGAAATTGTCTATATGTGTTTTGTTCTATTAAAAAGTGACAATGCATCCATATAAATAACTAGTCTGCCAAGCCACTTGGCACCCAGAGATACTGCCATGTTCTTTTGGAAGAGTATCCAGAGAGGACAAACAATTTTTGGTGTTTTAGTGAGGCTCCCAGTGGCAGTCCTCAGGTTGGTCACCCACCATATTCAACAGATTCAGCCCCGGCATGACAACTTTCCATATATATAACCCACTTACAAAAATGTGCCAACATGGACAGCTCTTAAAAATGAGCCATTGTTTCCCCTGCTCCTTCTGCTGTGCTGGCAGAAGAGAGTGACAGGAGAAAGGACATCCTCCACTCCGTCTCTCCCTGCACTCCTCAGCAGAAGGGCCCTGTGGTATGAGCAGCAGCCCCTAACAAAGCAAGTCAACCGTACACCAAATGATATCCACTTCATTAAAAGGGGTGAGGAACACAAGCCTGAGGCTAGTTCTTGTGTCCCCATACCAACCCTGACACTTTCTTGCTGCATGAACTCAGTCTCATGCCTGTGACATGGTAAGAATTACAAGGTTGAGCTGGGAAACGACACATAGTAAGGACTTGATGTTTTTATATATGTGTATGTATCACATGTGCATGTATGATATGTGTGCATATAGCTGCATATATGTGTATAATGGGTGAGTCATGCACACCACACACATTTGTGCACATATGCCCATGTGTCTGTGTTATAACATACACAGTAACTTTAAATGATTAGCACATATGAATTATGCATATGTGTGTATATATATCTCCATATTTTGGTACTGGGAATTGAACCCAGGGCCTTAAATTGAGATACATTCCCTAACTCTTTGTGAATTTTTAAATTTTGAGACAACATCTCACTAAGTCATTAGGTCACCAGGCTGGACTCAAATTGTAATCCTTTTGCCTCAGCTTCTCAGGGCTGGGATTACAGGCATGTGCCACCAAACCCAGTCATATCATTTCTTAACTGACACACATACATATTCTGATTTTTGTGAAAATCAAGTTGATTCATAGAAACAGTGTCCTTAGACTCTGCCAGGGTTCTCCTCCTGCATTGGTGGTGTACCTAATAATTAAGCACATCTGCCACTTAACCACCCCTCATGGGCTCCGAAGGGCCCAGCAGTATCTTCCGCCTCTCTGGGCTCCCTCAGCAGGACACAGGACACGATGCTGCAGGGAGCGCGAGCCCTGGTAGCAGTCTTGGGGCTGCCTCGTGAGGCTTCAGTACAATTGTGTTTTCTCTGTGACCAAAGCAGATGATTTGAGCCATCAAAAAATGATACAATCACAGAAGTACAAACACACTCTGCCACTGGGAGATTTCCCTATGGGCAGAAATGGGTAAGAGAGAAGTGTACCACAAAGCACTTCCCTTCCCGATGCTTTCCTCAGGTTTTTGAACTGGATATTTCTTTTTTACTGTGAAATATATACTTTATTTAATGTTCCAATACTAAGCCATATTTATATGTTATATGAATGTATAAAGACTTAATATGAAATACAAAAAAAAATACCTGGACTAAAAGAATCACTCCACATGGAGTTGTTTTACTTACTGAAGACATCCCGTTTAAAAAAATTTACAACAATTTATATAAATTATTTTCTTCTGAAGTACATGATTTTTAATCCACACAATTCTGATGACTTTATAAACAGGTGTACATTAAAAGCTTAGAAAAAAATTACAACATTTTCCTAGGTAAAACTTGCTTTGGAAAGGAAGATGGTTTCTTTCCCCCTCTTCCAGCAGCTTTTCTTCTTCTGCAGTTTTTCTTGGTCTGCTTTTTATGCCATCAATTGAGCTTGCCAAAGGAGGAATCAGCTTAATTTCTACTGAAGGAGGTGACCAAGAACTGTCTTTTTCTGTATTTTTGTTTGCCTGTTTTGTTTTTGCAGTTGAATTTGATATTAAAATAGAAAAAAATGGACAAGTTGTCACTGCTTCTGTCTCCAGAGCAGGACATATTTGTGTCACCAGTGAGGAAACACAGTGCAGCTTCTGCTTGAATTTACATACACCTATTGTCATTCCTCACTTACCCAGAATTTGAAACTCTCTAGAAGCCCCAGCCATATGCAAAACACTCAGGTATGGAAAGACTTGCGTGGCCAACAGCGGTCACAGAGCCCATGCCCATGGAGCACCTCCTGGGCACCCGGTCCTGGTGACGAGAGGGAAAACTCTGGTGCATTTCGGACTGCTTACGCTGTTGGAGATGCACATGTCCATGTTTATCTATCTGTGTGTGTTTTAAGGAGGCTCCATCTTTAAAACACACATAGCAGCTGGTTAGCTGTAATGGGACCTCCATCATGACAGAGGGATCTACAGACACACATAGCCAAGTGCAGCACTGTGCAGACTCAAGAGCAGTCAGTGGGCACTTAATCCTCTGTAACCCTGGCAAATGGGACATGGTAGAGCATGCTTGTAATTCCAGCTAATTGGGAGGCTGAGGCAGGAGGGTCATAGATTCAAGGCCAACTGAGGCAGCTTAGCAAGATCCTGTCACAAAATAAAATGAAAAAAAAACTCAGCACTCCCTAGGTTTGACTTCCAGTACTGCAAAACCGAAATAGAAAATCCTCCATTGTACTCTGAAGACACTTCCCATTACACTAAAGTATAATTCATCACTGTGTCCACCTATTATTGAGAAACAGCCCACTCAGGTCGTTGCACTCTATGAGCATGGGTAGGATATAGGTATAGTACTTTTCAAACATTCAAATTTTTCAATGATGGAAATCTAAAATCTCTTTAGTACTATATAGCAGTGGTGAATTATACTCTGGTGTGATAGTGAGTGCCTTTGGTGTGACAGTGAGTGCCTCTGGCTTACAGCAGAGGGGCTATACTGAAGAATGAAACAGTCCCTGACCTTGAAGTAAAGCCCACAGCTGGTGGCAAGTGTACCTGTGAGCTGAGAAATTATAAGGATTAAAAGCAAAACAGTAAAATGTGTTCCAAAAAACACTTTGCTCTGTGGTAGATTTCTCCCACATATATTGTTATGTACATACATGTTTCTCCTCTCATACAGTAGCCGGCTGTTGTAAAAACTGTATTCACAAGTTCCAGACTTGAATTGCATCTAAGTGTGGTACTTTTGCCAGTAAACATCCTTGAAAGGTATTCAGTTGAGAAGAATCTGACCTTTTCAAAGGGGCATTTTCTGAATGTAGTGAGTCATCATTGATAGTTCAATGCAATTAGGAAAATAGAGATGACTGGTGGTAAAACTGATCAAAACCACAAGCTGTGTCCCAGAATAAACCATAAATGACGTCAGTAACTATAACATGATGAAACGTCGTCATCACTTGGTGCTTCCTGCTATAGAAACCTAGCAAACTCATCACCTGAACATGAATACCAGCATTGTTTGAATGTCCAACAAATTCTAGCATCATGTATTTTAGTCTCAAATTCAAGGATCTATTTAGTTATTTTCATAAATTTATCACCTGTGAAAAGTTATCTCTGGAGTCATGGAGAGAGGGTATGTGTTATTGTTCCCATGGTAACTTTGGACTTAAAATGGCAAGCTGTACTTTCTTGATTTAAAAATATCTACAGTTTGATTGCTGTGAAAACCTCTACACATAATTTTACTCCTGCCCAGTGACTCCCTCCTCATGGGACCGGTGTGCAGTAATTATCTGGACATGACATTTTTACCAATGTCAACTAAATATATGGGGAAAACACTTCCCTGTGAATATGAACAATAATCAATTTTATATATAATTATCAAACCACTGTATAGCATTCATTAAACATGAGTGAAATAACAGACTGACCACGACTATGGAACTTCTTCATTTTCATCTACAGCACTTATCTCGACCCACATTCTGCACACCCAAAGAGAATAGAACGCAGAAATCCACACTTAGGGAGGAGGTAAACTGGGGAAGAATTCTTTGCTTCTGCCAAGAAGTTGCGAATGATAGTTTTTTGTTTTCTTCTGTTTGTTTTGGAGACAAGGTCTCACTATGTAGTCTAAGCTGGCCTCGAACTCACAGCAATCCTGCTGCCTCAGCCTCCCTAGTGCTGGGATTACAGGTGTGCGCCACCATACCCAGCATATTTGTGAGAGAAACTCCAGGTCTACGGACAAAGAAACCAAAACCCAAGTCTTTTGCAGACTGACCAGATGATGCTATGACAACTTGGGCAAGGGAGGTGAATCCCTGGTCTTGTTGCACTATCCAGCTGGGAACAACACGGGGGTGAAACGTTCAGACCCCTGCCTTCTTTTACCTTGCTGGCCATCGAAAAGAGTCAAATACTGTCTATTTCACATGCCTTGACCTGATCTCTTCACCATCAAGTGGGAAAGTCAGGGAAGGGTGCTCATTAAATCAGCCCTTATACTGTTCATTAGCAGTTCTTAGAAAATCAAAAGGTTTAACCCATTGCTTGAAATTAAATAATAAATGAAGAACTAATTGGTTCACTTCCACATCCTATGCTATTTTCTTTTGTTTCATTAATATTTGAGAGTTTTGCCTGAAAGGTTAAATAATAAATAAAACCTTTAGGGTACAAAGAATTCCTCAAAGTGAATTATTATCCAGTTTTGTGTCACACATGCTATTGCAATTTGGTTCATTATCTTTAGCATACAGAATGTCTCGGTCATGGAAAGAATTCAGTTAGGATCACCTGAGTTACGCAGCTGGCTCCCTATAGGCACCAGTAAATGCGAACAACCAGGACTACATTTTGCTGCCTGGGGGAGAGGCTTGTCCTGAAAGATCAACTTCAAAAATGCACCCCTAAACTGTGTGGTGCCTTCTACACCTGGTGCCCCAAGTGTGGTGCCTAGAATCATTTGTCCTGTTTCAGCCCAAATCCCAAGCCTTCCCTTGGGCTGTATGTCTTAAATGCTTGCTGTCAATCATTCTGTATTCTTGGTATCTGAGGCCTGATAACTGTTGGAGTGGGGGCTGTCCACTGTAGGATGTTTGTTTGTTTGTTTTTTGAGACAGAGTCTTGCTGTGTAGTTCAAACTGAACTCACTATATAGCCCAGATTGGCCTTTAACTCATGGCAATCCTCCTGCTTCAGCCTCCTGAATGATGGGTCCAGCTTTGTAAGATGTTTAGCAGCGTCGCTGGCTTCTACCCACCAGATACTAGGAGTATTCTCTCTGCTATGAGCTGTAACAACCAAAAATGTCTCCAGACACTGCCACATGTCCTTAGAGGTGGGGGAAAGGCAAGACTGACTCCAGTTGGGGACCACTGGTCTAACTGGACAAATTTTTCAAGGCAAACAAACCCTTCTGGTAGATAGCCACATGTGCCTAAGTCACCAACCAAGCAGAGCTTTTGAATCAGCAACCCCCTCTGTGTCATAGGTACTTGGCTCTCAGCTTTATTTTTCCTATCAGTGATAGCTCACTTGCCGTGTTAAGCTGAGGAAACTGCCAATCACAAGAGTAGAAGCGCTCTCACTTCTGCCAGATGCCCACATGCAAAACTATTGCATGGTTTCTCTTCTGTGAGAAAGCCAAAGTATAAATAAGTGAAAGAACAATTTAAAAAGATAGATGATGGAAAACAGGACGATATAGGAAAAAGGGAAGTGGACCCAGAGCTGGAGGGCACAGGAGGAGACGAAGAAGGGATTACAGGGTGCCATGCCCGTGGGCCAGCTCCACAGGAGGAATGCCATTATGTCCTGCAGACATGGACTAATAAAAATAACAAAACTTTCATGTCCAAATTTAAATTTCAGTTCTATTTATTTATTGGCACTGGGGAGGAAACTAGGAAGGGCCTACCACAGAGCCACAGCCCCCAGTCTGAACTTCAGTTTTACTTATTCATTCATGCATGTTCCAGTGCTGTCAAAGGAAGCCAAGGCCTTCTGCATGGGCAGGCATTCCACCACTGGGCTACAACCTCACTCTACACTCCAATTTTAAATTCTGAAGTTTTTACATTGAGAAACTACCCGGTGCAAAAACATGACAAATGAAGCTCATGGTAAGAATGGGTTCTTAACTGGGCGTGGTGGTGCATGCCTATAAGCCCAGAGAGATTAAGAGGCTGCCAGCTGGGTGTGGGGTGGCACACATCTGTAATCCTAGCACTCTGGGAGGCTGAGGCAGAAGAACTGCAAATTCAAGCCCGGCCTGGGCAACCGAGCAACTAAACAAGACAGTGTCTCAAAATAAAAGATTAAAAAAAATTAAACAGGGCTGGGGATGTGGCTCAGTGCTAAGGTTCTAGGTTCAATCCCTAGCAATGAAAAGAACAAACAAACCCCCTCATGTCACTCCCCCAGCCTCTCAGGCTTCTGTCCCACATGCCCTCCACGGAGAACTGGGGAGGCATTGTGGGCTGTCTGCCTCTGGTGACCCACAATACTCGCCATGGGGGCTTCCCACAGGCGCTCGCTGCTGCCTGTCCTCGTGGTGGGCAGAGCTCCTGGGAGCGTGGAACTGTGTTGTCTGCCAATTCAAATGCACTAGCTGCTCCTTAGGCTCATGTATGCATATCTTCAACTCCTGAACATGTGAGGAAGCTGCTTAGTGACTGGGAATATCACATTTTAAACATGCTTCTAGTGCCAGCTTAGCACTCCGTCCAATAAATATCTGATAAATTGATACATCAGTATTGTTTTTAAGGTGGTACTAGAGATTTGACCCAGGGCCTGCGAATGGAGCTACAGCCCCAGGCTTTTTCTATTTTTGTTTTGTTCTTAGTTGAGACAGATTCTCAACTAGTTCACGAAACTGCCTAGGCTAGCCTTGAACTTTCCAGTCTCCTGCCTCAGCCTCTCAGAGTGCTGAGATTACTGGTGTGCTATCATTGTGAAGAAGCCTTAACATTCAGCAGGTGGCTCCCAAACTCATGCAAGTCCCAGTCCCAGAGAAAATGTAAGACAAGCAAAACTCCTTTGGGTATGTTGTCCACTAGCGCTGGTCTCCACTGGCGAGCAGGTTTTCTTCTAATTACCAGAAGAGCTCATTTGACTTGTCATCCTGCATCAACCTGACAACAAAATCAACATTTTTGGCAAAAATAATACTAACTGAGAAAAATAGCAAAGGAAACAGCTTAAATTTTTTTTTTAAATTCTGCTTGGAAACTGAATTTTTCCTCAGTGAGAGTCCAGAAAGAGACGCTGCCCTGTCAGAGCATGTACATAGCGTCCGCAGCATGTCTGCTATGCGCCAGGCTTGGGCACTGCCACACAACTGCTATACAGCTGCCCAGCTGGCTGGTCTGTGATAATCAGAATTAGCATCCCGGTAGCTTCCTCATTCATTTGACCAGGTTCGTCCGATTTGCCGGACCTTCTGACACCACAAGTCTGCAAAAGGAAATCATGATATTCTATGGAATTAAATTTGACATGAATTTTTTTTACATTAAAAAAAGCTACAAAAATCATGAAGGATCCTAAAATACATTTTTAAAGATATGCAAAATGTTACTGGGGATATAAAAGAAGATCAAATGTATGAAGAAGTATACCATGTACCAAAAAAATGGAAGATTCGGCTGGGTACTGTAATCCCAGTATTCAAGAGGCTGAGGCTCACTCACTTTGGCGGCACATATATCAAGAGGCCGAGGCTGAAGGATTGCCATGAGCTCAAAGGCAACCTGAGCTACATAGTGAGTTTGAGGCCAGCCTGAACTACATAGGAGACCCTTTCTCAAAAACAAATGTCAATATGAATATAGTAAGGACATTGAGTGTCATGAAATTATTCTACAAATTCACTGCAATCCTCCTCAAAATCCTAACAGGAATGTTTGTGGAACATGAAAAGATGATTCAAAAAGCAAAGATCAAGAATAGTTCAGCCACTTTTAAAGCACAGCAAAAGGAGGAACCTTTTCCTAAGAGATACCCAGGCTTATTATAAATCCATAGTAGTTAAGACAGTGTAATATTAGTTCAGGCATAGCAAAGCAACAGAATGGAGTCCAGAGATATACTCACACATGTAGTGA